>PVIH01000833.1:233876-290533 GCA_004025045.1 Sigmodon hispidus | reverse complement strand
TGGTAGGTATATTGGTGAGAAGCAGTCTCTTGGGGAGAAGTGTTTCACTTTGGGTAGAGGCTTAGGTTCGCTGAGGCCTAGGTAAGAGCCCTACCACTGCAGCAAAGCTTTGGTGAGATGGCATTAGCTGTCCATGCCTCATTTTTCCCATCTGTGAAATGAGGCTATCAATCATATGGTGACCTAGTGTTCTGTGCACGGCCAGCATCCCCCTTTCTTCCAAGAGCTCTCTGACACCCCTTTAGAGACCACAGACAGGTTAAGCCAGATTTATCTGCTTCAGTCTCGGAGAACATTGGCCCTCTGAGGGACATGAACTAAGATGAACTCAACATTTTCCTGTCTTAGACCCAGCCTCTGAAGGGACAGACACCATCTTAGGGCTCTCAGAGAGAGAGGCAGCTCAGGGAGCTGTGGCAAGGGCTCTGGGCCACAGCTGGGAGACACGTATGCCCATGTCCAAGGCTAGCTCTATTCTTGACTAGTATGGGCCTTGGGCTTCTCATCTGCATAAAGGGTTACCTTGACCTGGAGGTTGTGTGGGTCTTAGGAAACAGTGAATATGAGGTATAGAAGTTTTGCTATAGCCCTTTCCTCGAAGCCAAGACACAGTGGCTTTGGGGGTCCCTAGTCTTTGCCGAAGTGCTGCAAGCATCCATGGTCTCCCCTTTCCCAGATTCAGGTTTGCGTATATATCCACCAGTCTGTGGCCAAGAAATGTATCGAGTACCTGGCAGAGCTGGCCCGCCACAACTATGTGACCCCAAAGAGCTATTTGGAGCTGCTCAATATTTTCTCCATCCTCATTGGGCAGAAGAAAATGGAGCTGAAGACTGCTAAAAACCGCATGAAGAGTGGCCTTGACAAGGTAGGCCTGAGGAAGGCCTTACAGACAGTGGCCAGCTACTTACTGATGGTTCTACCTGCGTGGTCTGAGCAGTCTTTGATGCCAAGGTGACCCAGCATTTCAGACTATAGCCCCAAAGCCCTGCGAAGGGTGACTTCCTTCTCAGCAAAAGAATAGAAATTAGCAATGATGGCAAGGGGCCAGGAAACATGGCACAGCTTCTCAGGGAGTGAGGTGCCCTCCTTTAGTGAGGCCATGAATGATGGTGATCCAGCAGAGCCAGTTCCTCAGAACCACAAAGACATGGCCTCTATCTGGTCCTCTGTGATAAGATCTGTTCTGTTCTGTTTTGTTTTCTCTGCTCTCCCCTAACTCAGCTGCTACGCACTTCTGAGGATGTGGCCAAGATGCAGGAGGAGCTGGAGATTATGCGCCCCCTGCTGGAAGAGGCTGCCAAGGACACCTTGCTCACTATGGAGCAGATCAAGGTTGGGGTGCTCACCGAGAGCCCTTGGGACCACCTCTCTGATCCTGTCTGAGGATGCTCAATATCTCAGAGCATCAGATGGCTAGCCACTGCTTTTACAAGTGCTTTATCCTTTGTGTACTTCATTTTCCTCATTCACCAGTTGTCTGTTTACTTGAAAAATACTATTTGTCAGAACTATTAATATTTTAAGCCAGGCACTCCTAGGCAGGGGTCCCTACAAAGACCCTACAAAGGCAGACAGATCCAAATAGGCCAGGCTGAGTGGCAGGACTGAGACGGGCAGATTCTTCACAGAATCAGGGTTTGCAGTGAGGGCCCAGTCCTCCCAGCACACACAACCATTATAGCACAACAGCTTTCTGCCAGTATTCAAGCATTCTGCTCTACAGAGTCAGAGAATTACAAAATGTTCCCTTAAGAAATGGGGAGGTGCATCTTTGCACCATGTACGGGTGGCTATGTGGACCTATAGGGCTGGAACACCCAAACCTAGAAACTCCTAAGCCCTATTGTGAGCACTCAAGCTATAAAAGGAACTCCTGGCCTTCCCGGGTCTCTTCAACCTATTGCAGCTAAGAAGGAAAAGGTGGACATCTCAGCCCTCAGAAAAGGGTGAATGGTTATTCCTGTCCTTGCCACTGGCCACTAACTGGATCCCCTGTCTCCCATCTCCAGGTGGACACAGCCATAGCTGAAGATACCCGGAAATCAGTGCAAGCAGAGGAGATTAAGGCCAATGAGAAGGCCAGCAAGGCCCAAGCTATTGCTGATGATGCTCAGAAGGATCTGGATGAGGCACTGCCGGCCCTGGATGCAGCCCTGGCCAGCCTTCGAAACCTCAACAAGAATGATGTGACTGAGGTGTGTAGCCAGACATCATCTCACACTCACTATCATGTCTCCAAGCCCACCCTCTGCACAGCTTTTGGTGACTGTATACCAATAAGTGAGGGCAGAAGGAGGACCAGATACTAGCTTCTTGTTCTACTTTCCCTGTGCCATCTCCAGGCAGTCTCAATGCTCTAGGACCTATGGCAGTAAAGACTTGGTTGGTGGGACCCACCTTACCCAAGGGTAGGACCTTCCCCTTCTACATCTCTTGACCTGGCCCATAGGTGCGTGCCATGCAGCGTCCACCCCCAGGAGTGAAGCTGGTCATAGAAGCTGTGTGCATCATGAAGGGCATCAAGCCCAAGAAGGTACCTGGAGAGAAACCAGGTTCCAAAGTGGATGACTACTGGGAGCCAGGCAAGGGGCTGCTGCAAGACCCAGGCCGCTTCCTTGAAAGCCTCTTCAAGTTTGACAAGGTAAGCACACCAAGCATTTGAGTAAGCCAGGGGGTAGGACACAGTAGGATAGACTTGGAGAATCTACAGGCGCTGTGATCTCTGTTCTACCTCTGCTGGTCCCACCACTAGCTGTAGCACACATGCCCCTGGGGGACATAGAGGTGTCTGGGACATAGAGCTGCCTCCCCCTCCCCCAACAGATGTCTATTGAGAAAACTGAGAGAGATCTGGGCAGGCTCCTGTACCTATAGGATGTCACCCACAGTCACTCTGAGGCTCCACAGCCTAGAGATCCCCACCCCCACTGGTCCTAGTCAAGAGGTTCACTGTCCGTTCTATAATATCTCTCTCCCTGAGTTTCCTCTAAATGTCTCTAGGTTCTCTCTACATCTATCCATTTGGGAATTTCAGTGTCACTGGGTATCTGCTCCCTTGGGCCACGCCATGGTTAGGTCATCCTGGAGCTCACAACCCCTTCAGTGAACCCTTCTCCAGTCCAGAAGTTCAATGAATGACAGTTGCCTGGCCTCCAAGGGCTACCCCATGCCATGACATGTCATAAGGCAGTGACCAATGTCACAGCAACTGGACCCCCTCAGGGATTCCTTAGCCTTCCTGCCTCTGTTCCGTTAGATGAGAAACCCTTCTCAGAGAGCACCCAATCCAGGGCTCACAGCATGAGCTCTGACTCCCCTAGGCTTGCCTTAGCTCTGACCTCTGAGAACCTGCAAGCAGCTCAGTTCCCAGGCCCATCACCAACAAAGGTGGAACAGAGCATGGGTGTGGGAGGGGGTGTGGGAGGCCAAGGAAGCCGTGTCCTGAGATCTATGATTTCCACCTCAGGACAACATTGGGGAGGCAGTTATCAAAGCCATCCAGCCATATATTGACAATGAGGAGTTCCAGCCAGCTGCCATTGCCAAGGTGTCCAAAGCCTGCACATCTATCTGCCAGTGGGTGCGCGCCATGCACAAGTACCACTTTGTAGCCAAAGCCGTGGAGCCCAAACGGGTGAGCATTGTTTAGAGCTGGTGGGGGCTGCTCCCTACCCAGGCACTGGCTCTGAGCTGGTCTTTCTGCCTGCAGCAAGCCTTACGGGAAGCCCAGGATGACCTGGAGGTGACACAGAGGATCCTAGAAGAGGCAAAGCAGCACCTGCGTGAAGTGGAGGATGGCATCGCCACGATGCAGGCCAAGTACCGAGAGTGTGTTGCCAAGAAGGAAGAGCTGGAGATGAAGTGTGAGCAGTGTGAGCAGCGCCTGAGCAGAGCTGACAAGGTACGCACCCCTCTTCAACAGAGCCCAGAGTCAGGCCCACCAAGAAGAAAAGGACTCAGTGATGTAGGACGGCTATGGGTCGGCTCTCCCCATCCCCTTCTTAGCAACTGACGGTCGGGGCCACAGTGGGCAGAGCCAGCTCCCATGCTCAGCCCAGCCCCCCAGAGCCCACTCCACAAGACTGCCTTTACAGCTCATCAATGGACTATCAGATGAAAAAGTTCGCTGGCAGGAGACTGTGGAGAATCTGGAGAATATGCTTGACAACATCTCTGGTGATGTGTTGGTGGCTGCCGGCTTTGTGGCCTACCTGGGCCCCTTCACGGTAAAGATCCCCCATCCTACCCCTGATCAGCTTCATCCCACAGAGACATCCCTCCCCCCACCTTGAGGGTTTACCTCTGTGAGAGCAACCTGTGGAGTACCTCTCCCTCCCTCCTTCATGCAGCATGCAGATGCTGAGCAGGCACATAGCTGTGCACGCAAGTCAGAACACCCCCCCTCCCCCTGGAGAGTATAAAAAGGCTCGTGAATGGGCACCTATGCCAGACACTGCTCTAAATGCTCCACTGTGTGTTTCATTTAATTCTCACAGCCATCTTTTGGAAAGACATTGCAGGCATGACCCCTTTCATAGACAAGGGTCCATGATTTGTAGGATCCAAGCAGGTCTGAAGTGTCTGTGAGGTCTAGCTCCACATGTGAGCTATGGCTCCTGCATGTGTTTACCAGGCAGTGTTGTGCTCAGGACTGAGGAGCACACTGTGTGTCTGCTGTGGTGGCCTTAAATGTTACATCTCTCCAGGGCCAGTACCGCACAACACTCTATGACCAGTGGGTCAAGCAGCTCAATGTTCACCGGGTCCCGCACACCTCCAAGCCCACACTGATTGCAACACTGGGGAACCCGGTGAAGATCCGTTCCTGGCAGGTAACTATCTGGAGATGTCTGGGCCTAGAGCCTCCTGCCTCCTTTCTACCCCCTCCTTTGCCTAAGCCTAATTCACGGATGCCTCCTCTCAGCCCTCCTGGGTATAGCAAGAGGGTGATGGGAGAAAAAGAGGAAAGAACCAGGCTAGGTGCTACAAAAGTGCTAGCAGCAGGTTTCTTTTATTTTTTTCTTTTTCTTTCTCTTTTTTTTTTTTTTTTTTTTTGGTGTGGGAGGGGTTGAGCATGGTTCTCTATGTGTAACAGCTCTGGCTGTCCTGGAACTGGCTTTGTGGCCAGGCTGTCCTCCAACTCACAGAGATCCACCTGCCTCTACCTACCTCCCAAGTTGCTAGGATTAAAGGTGTGCACCACCACTGCCCAGCTAAGGTAAAGGCAGAGAGAGAGAGGGAGGGAGGAGGGGGGGTTCTGACTTAGGCCCAAGAGGTCAAGCATGAGCAAATGCAAGAAGGGCCAATGGGACATGGGCACCGTGTAGATGTCATTAAGCAAGAATGTATTGGGCACGTAGACAGAAAGGCCCTGAAAAGGAGAGCATCAAGAGACCATCCAGGAGCAAAAGAGAGTCCTGGAAATAAGACCTTATCCACATTGCCACCTATATCCCTTGTGTTTCCTCCCCATCCAAAGCATACAACAAAGAGAAACCTACATCCAGAACAGAGGTTAGAGTAGCTAATGTTCCAGCCAGCTGTGCTCATATAAGAACCCTGACCCAGCATATCATCTGGCTTCCCATAGATCGCTGGCCTTCCCAATGACACTCTGTCAGTAGAGAATGGGGTCATCAATCAATACTCCCAGCGTTGGACCCACTTCATTGACCCTCAGAGTCAGGCTAACAAATGGATCAAGAACATGGTAAGCATACCTGCTAATGCTGCTTCCTCAGACAGGCTCAGCCAATGCTGGGGAAGCAAGTAAGCCTTGGGCCGGCTCTGAGCTCCCATAACCCCACATTCCCCTACATTCCCCTGCAGGAGAAGGACAGTGGGCTGGACGTGTTCAAGTTGAGTGACCGTGACTTCCTGCGCAGCATGGAGAATGCTATCCGCTTTGGCAAGCCATGCCTTCTGGAAAACGTGGGTGAGGAACTGGACCCAGCACTGGAGCCTGTGCTGCTCAAGCAGGTAGGCCTGCCTGTCGAGGAAAGGGAAGCAAGCTGTGGCCCACAGGCCTGGACGGGGAGCCATCCACACTCCAACCACAGTGCCCGCCCATCTTGCCTACCACAGACATACAAGCAGCAAGGGAACACAGTGCTGAAACTGGGAGACACTGTGATCCCCTACCATGAGGACTTCAGGATGTACATTACCACCAAGCTGCCCAACCCTCACTATACTCCAGAGATTTCTACCAAACTCACCCTCATCAACTTCACATTGTCACCCAGGTAAGCCTTCGCCCAAGAGAGCACAAGCATCAGCTGTCCCTTCCTGCCATCTGCCCCTTGGTCATCTCTTGACCATCCCTAAGCTGCAGGACTTAAGAGGTCTGCCTTTCCTGTTTAGTGGGCTCCATCAATTTCCTCCCAGGTACTCTGGCATCCCAAGATTTTCCAGATCCTCCACTGGCCTCTCTTCATTTACACACACACACACACACACACACACACACACACACACACACACACACACACACACACACACGTCTGTTACATACTAAAATGTTTCCATTTGAGTAGCTATAAGAAGTTGGAGGAAAAACACTCTTAAGCCTTGTCTTACTTTATCATTCATAGCCCCCTTTGCCAAAGAAGACCTCAGGATCTAGCTGGCCAGCCCCTGCTATCCAAGCTCTCGCTGACAGCCGTTGGTTTGAAAGCAGCTCCACATCAGTCATACAGATGGAGGCTAGGCCTCCTAGGCTGACAATGGCAGTGGTGCTGGGCTCTTGATAGCTAAGTGTTGCTAACACTGATCCTTGGAGTTCCCCAGGTATTATAAGCATGGTTTTCCACCCTGGTAGTGGCCTAGAGGACCAGCTACTGGGGCAGGTAGTGGCTGAGGAACGACCTGATCTAGAAGAAGCCAAGAACCAGCTGATTGTCAGTAATGCCAAGATGCGCCAAGAACTAAAGGACATTGAAGACCAGATACTGTACCGCCTTAGCTCCTCTGAGGGTAACCCTGTAGACGACATGGAGCTTATCAAGGTGCTAGAGGCTTCCAAGATGAAAGCTGCTGAGATCCAGGTTGGGAACTGTCTTTCCACCAACCTGACCCCCGACTTGCCCCAGCCCTGCTCCAATCTACCTTTACCTGCTCTTGGCAGGATCCCCGGACCTAACACCATCCTTTCTACCCCTGTCCTCAGGCTAAGGTCAGGATTGCAGAGCAGACAGAGAAGGATATTGACCTCACGCGCATGGAGTACATCCCCGTGGCTGTCCGCACCCAGATCCTCTTCTTCTGTGTGTCAGACCTGGCTAACGTGGATCCCATGTACCAGTACTCCCTCGAGTGGTTCCTCAACATCTTCCTCTCAGGCATTGCCAACTCAGAGAGGGCAGGTAGCTCTGGCACACTGCACAACAGGCCCACTCTGAAATGGATGGAGCATTTACAGGCACATTTCTATGGGGAAGCACACATGAACCCTCATCCATGTTCACTATTACATCATACACTCATGATACCAAAGAAGACACCACCTCTTATGCCTACCCTACTTACAGCCCCTTTACTGGAGACACTATCTGTCCAGGGAGATGGGCTAGACCCTGAAATTATCTCTCTTCAATTTCCCCATGTTCTGCCTCCACTTCTACCCTGTAGACAGCCTGAAGAAGCGCATCAGCAACATCAATCGCTACCTGACCTACAGCCTCTACAGCAATGTCTGCCGCAGCCTCTTTGAGAAACACAAGCTGATGTTCGCCTTCCTGCTGTGTGTCCGTATTATGATGAATGAGGGCAAGATCAACCAGGTGCAGAAGCAGGCAAACGGCTCAGGGACTGTCTGCCTGAGGGTCACCCTATTGTGGGCCTGAGAGCACAGCATAGATATTACAGGAAAGCCAGGAATAAGGGCTAAAACAATTAAAGGGAACAGAGGTCTTTGGAAGTACAATTTCTTGCTTAAACACAACAGGGAATTCTGGGTTAATATGATGCTATGGACACAGATCTTCTAAGAGCCTTAAATGCGCTTGATGCTGAGTAGAGATTGTCTCCAGACACAAACTCTCCTGAGCCTCCCATACTTGTCTAGTCTAGACCTTACATTACAAGAACGGGCAGGATAGAAGACACTAAAAGTAGCCCAGTTTCTCAGGTGAGGCACCTAGAGACACAAAGGTCTTGACTGCAGAGTGTGGGCACCAACTTGACCTGTTCTCTGCTAGGCTGAGTGGCGCTACCTCCTGTCCGGAGGCTCCATCCAGACCATGACTGAAAATCCTGCACCAAACTGGCTATCCGACCGGGCCTGGCGTGACATATTGGCACTTTCAAACCTGCCAGCCTTTGCCATGTTCTCGTCTGACTTTGTGAAGCACCTCAAACAATTCCAGGCCATCTTTGACAGTGCAGAACCTCACCGGTAAGCTGGATCACAGAATATACTGCTAGGAACATGAGAGAAGATAGGACTCCAGGGAACAGGCTTGCCCAGTCTGAAAGATTATCTAACAGTCCCCTACATTTATGGTCATGTCTCCCTGTGCCTCTAGCCCTGTTCTCTTGGGAGACACCACCTTTCTGGCAAAGTCAATGGACCAGTGACTGCCCATGGGTTGGCTCACATATGGGCTTTGTTGCAGGGAGGTCTTGCCTGGCATCTGGAACACATACCTGGATGAGTTCCAAAAGCTGCTTGTTCTCCGTTGCCTGCGTGGGGACAAAGTTACTAATGCCATGCAGGACTTTGTGGCCAATCACCTGGAACCCCGTTTCATTGAGCCCCAGGCAAGTGCTGGTCTCCAGGCAGAGCTGGTATCCTGGGTCTCAGAGACATGGCTGCCTTGAGGACTATCTTCCAGCGCTGTCCAGGGGCATCGTAGGACTTCGAAGGCCCTTCTGGAACTGCTCTGGGAACCTCAGGAATCCTTTCCCTCCCCTGAACCCTGTCTCTCATCAGCCCCATCTGGGCTCAGTATCTCTCCCTGTCCTTCTAGACAGCCAATCTGTCTCTGGTGTTCAAAGAGTCCAACTCCACCACACCCCTCATCTTTGTGCTGTCGCCTGGCACTGACCCTGCTGCTGACCTCTACAAATTTGCAGAGGAAATGAAGTTCTCCAAGAAGCTTTCTGCCATCTCCCTGGGCCAGGGGCAGGTAAGGGTAAGGCAGGGAAGGAAGAGGCTGGGGAGGATGAACAGCTGTCGCCTACTCAATGTTCTCATCCCTCAGGGCCCTCGGGCAGAAGCCATGATGCGCAGCTCCATAGAGAGGGGCAAGTGGGTCTTCTTTCAGAACTGCCACTTGGCACCGAGCTGGATGCCAGCCCTGGAGCGTCTCATCGAGCACATCAATCCTGACAAGGTGTGCCATGCTGCCTCATTGGTCTTTCTCAGTGAAAGGAGTAATTAAACCACCCATCAAGAACTAAGGACATTCAAATGAGATAGTCCCCCAAAGGATGCAGCCCAAACCCAGATACAAAGCATGTGTACCATGATGCAACTAGAGTATTCTGAACTGTTGTTGCTGTTGTTAGGTTTTGTTTTTCAGGATAGAGTTTCTCTGTGTAACCTTGGCTGTCCTGGAACTCACACTGTAGACCAGGCTAGCCTTAAACTCAGAGATCCGCCTGCCTCCACCTCCCAAGTGCTGGGATTAAAGGTGTGAGCCACCACCACCCGGCTATTCTGGATTATTAGCCAGATTATTATTGGCCCTCCAAGTTGCTGAGTCTCAGGAGGGTGGTGACATCCCTAAGGCTACTCAGCACAGGCTGGTGACCTTAGGATTTGCTAAGCCCTGTTCTCAGCCAATTGTCCATATAGCCTTATATCCTAACCAGCTCAAGGAAGGAGTAAGTCAGGGGGGTGAGTGTGAGTTTCTGGATAGAAAAGAACCTAAGTCGAGGTCTTTGTGCTAAGATGCTGTGGCCACCAGGTACATCGGGACTTCCGCCTATGGCTCACCAGCCTGCCCAGCAACAAGTTCCCAGTGTCCATCCTGCAGAACGGCTCCAAAATGACCATTGAACCACCACGTGGTGTCAAAGCCAACCTGCTCAAGTCCTACAGCAGCCTCAGTGACGACTTCCTTCACTCCTGTCAGAAGGTGAGGCATCAGCTGGAGAGATCATGGCTCAGTGGTTAAAAGTACTGGCTGCTAAGTTCCAGAGAACTTATATTCCCAGCATTTACATCAGGCAGTTCATAATGACTTAAGACTCCAGGTCCATGGGGATTTGACACCTCTGGCCTCTGTGAGCAACAGTGCTCATGTGCATATACCCACATACTCATACACATAATTTTAAACAATTTTTAATTTTCTAAAGTGAGGTACATTCTAAACTCCCATCCACCTGTCCCATCCCTTCCTCTCTATCCTGCAGGTAGTAGAGTTCAAATCCCTGCTGCTATCTCTGTGCTTGTTCCACGGGAATGCACTTGAACGCCGTAAATTTGGGCCCCTGGGCTTCAACATCCCCTATGAGTTCACAGATGGAGACCTGCGCATCTGCATCAGCCAGCTCAAGATGTTTCTAGATGAATATGATGACATTCCCTATAAGGTAGGCAAGGGGCAGGCTGGGGGCCAATGACTTGGGCACTTATAATAGGGACCCTTACTCACCTACCACATAGGTTCTCAAGTACACAGCTGGAGAGATCAACTATGGTGGCCGTGTCACTGATGACTGGGACCGCCGCTGTGTCATGAACATCCTAGAGGATTTCTACAACCCTAAAGTACTCTCTTCTGAGCACAGCTATAGTGACTCTGGCATCTACCACCAGATCCCACCTACCTATGACCTCAATGTGAGTTCACAAGAGGAGGCCAGCGGGGCTCCTGGGGTCCCATGGAACCTTGACGCAGAAGGGACAGTAGAAAGGAGGTACAGCCTGCCCTCCAGAACTCCTTTCTAATGAAAATCCCATCCCACAGCAAGGACCAGTCAGTCGCACTGAGTGGAGACCAGTGTCTGGGGGAGGTAAACCCTGCCTCACTCATTCCAAGTATCGCCCAGTGTGGTGGTAATGCAGGCTCTGTGAGGGGAGGGGGCATGGAGACACTCCCTGAGGACATAGGGTTAGGGTGATGGGGGAATCATCCTGAGCTGAGGCTAGGTTGGATGAGTGCCAGTACCTGTGGCAAGAGAGATGTTAGGTTTGAATAGCGACAGAGAGAAACAAGTAGAGGGATAGAAAGTGACTGAGTGGAAAGCATCACAGGGACCATTTCAGTTCCAGAAACAACAGGAAGGTGAACCGAAAGAGTGACTTGGCTCCAAAGGTTGGAAGAGCAGACCAAGGCCCTCAGTTTCGGCCATCTTGCTTCCTAGGGCTATCTCTCCTATATCAAGAGCCTTCCCCTTAATGACATGCCTGAGATCTTCGGTCTGCACGACAATGCCAACATCACCTTTGCCCAGAATGAGACTTTCGCCCTCTTCAGTGCCATTCTCCAGCTGCAGCCTAAATCATCTTCTGTGGGCGGCCAGAGCCGGGAGGAGGTTGGTAGCAGCAGAGAGAAAGGGCCAAGGTTTGGGCAAGGCCAGGCTGCCCCATCCTGCCTGCAGCTGTAAGTAGAACTCTTCCTGCCGTGGCTAAGGGCCTTGCCCTTCATCTCTGTGCCCTTGCAGTTAGTAGAAGATGTGGCTGAGGACATTCTGTACCAGATCCCTGAGCCTGTTGACTTGCAAGAGGTGATAAGCAGATTCCCTGTGCTGTATGAGGAGTCAATGAATACAGTGTTGGTACAAGAAGTCATTAGGTAATTTCTTGCCACACCTTAGCCAACTGCGTCAGGAGTCACTGTGCTAGAGAGAAATGACAATGGTGTTACTAATAGCCAGATGTCAGGTTAAGTGTTAAACATCTGTCTTCTACTTCAGCTCATTTTCATTTTATAAATGAATAAACTAAAGCTCCAAAGTTGACTGTCTTAAGTCACATATTTACTAAGAGACAGAGCTGGGATTATACCCAGAATGCTTCATACAGTTCCACTTTTAGCTTGAATTCTGTCATTGTCTATGATCCCAGATGGAAGGGCATAGATACTGCCACAGAATCCCAGCACACTAATACCTTGCCACTGGCCCCACAGGTACAACAAGCTCCTAATGGTGATCACACAGACACTTAGTGACATGCTCAAGGCACTCAAGGGGCTAGTGGTAATGTCCTTAGAACTGGAGCTGATGTCCACCAGCCTTTATAACAACACTGTGCCTGAGCTCTGGAATACCAAGGCCTACCCATCACTCAAACCCCTGGCTTCATGGATCATGGACCTGCTGCAGCGCCTGGGCTTCGTGCAGTCTTGGATTGAAAATGGCATCCCACCTGTCTTCTGGATCAGCGGCTTCTTCTTCCCTCAGGCTTTTCTAACAGGCACTCTGCAGAACTTCGCCCGAAAGTTCATCATCTCTATTGACACTATCACCTTTGATTTCAAGGTCTGAATACAGGTGGGGGCAGGGGGATGCACTGCGGCCATCATTACCTAAAAGTTAGAGCAATCCTGAATAGGAGGGAAAAAGACCCAGGCCAAAAGCCCCAGAGATTCAGAAGGGCAATGCCTACCACAGGCCACAGACTAAAATGGCAGATAGGCAGGCAGCAGCTTTCAGGAGAGAATTTGTGCCTGCTGATGCAAACCCTAACCTTGCTTCCAATGTGGGTTTCTGTGTGCCCACCATAGGTGTTGTCGAGGGCACCATCAGAAATTGAAGAAAGGCCTGAAATAGGGTGCTATATCCATGGACTGTTCTTGGAAGGTGCTCGTTGGGACCCACTGGATTTCCAGCTGGCTGAGTCACGGCCCAAAGAACTGTATACAGAGATGGCTGTTATCTGGCTCTTGCCAGTAGCCAACCGAAAGGTCGAGACCCAGGACTTCTACCTGTGTCCCATCTACAAGACTCTGACCCGTGCTGGTAAGGCAGACCAAAGCAGACAATCTACACTACAGTTGGAAGCCTTAGGTCAATTTGCATAGACCTGGGTTAGCTGCCCAAGAAGGCTGATAGAGGTTTGGGCCAATCCTGAGCCCAATGCAGCAAGTTAGTATTTAGGGCCTTAATCCTCTGCCTGCTTGCCCTTAGTAATCTACTGTGCACCCTAGGAGCCTATGGGCCCCATCTCCCACCAGGGGCTCAGAGGGAGAACTGAAGCCAAATTCAGAGATTAGTCAGTGCTGGGCCCAACAGGGAATGAGTGAAAGCAACTTCATCATCAGTGTCATAACTCTAGGAAGGCCTGAGCCCTGATCACATCAAGTCACCAATGAGCCCAACTTTTGGGCCCTCGTCCCTTCCTTCCTAGTCCCAACTCAAGTCTATCAAATTCAGCTAGCTCTTCCCCCTAACCCAGCCCTTTTCTAGTAGTGACAGGGTACAACCTAACTGTCCCTCTTTCTTGCCTATTTCAGGAACATTATCAACCACAGGCCATTCAACCAACTATGTTATTGCTGTGGAGATCCCCAGCAACCAGCCTCAGCGACACTGGATAAAGCGTGGTGTAGCCCTCATCTGTGCTCTGGATTACTAGACCCAGATAGAAGGGCCAGGGCCATTAAAAGTTTTCCATAAGTCCTACTGTCCCTTGGCTGTGTACACAAGGCCCCATCTACAGGACCACTGTAGGGCACAGGGAAATAGCAATCTCAGCGGAGAATAGTCAGTAAGGGAAAAGAAAGGGGCAGAGGCAGCTCTGGCCTGCTGTACCTGCCCAAATGCAGTAAGAGATGAGACAGGTCCCAATGCCCCTCCAAGAAGAATTCACCAGGTAGATATCTGGGCATCCCTTTATGCAATCAGAACTCCAGAACCTTTTCAGGTTCAAAGCCATTAGATCTGGTGAAAACTAAACATTCTCACCTCAGTATACCTTGTCCACAGCCCATCTGAAACATTCCCCTCAGTTTAGGTCCTGAATCCCACACCAGGCCTACCATCACAACTGATCATTTCTGACCCAGGAATACATACTGCCTTGCTATCAACAGAGCTTTGGGCCAGAGTCTAGTAAGTCTCTCATTCCACCATAGCCCAACCTATAGATCTCAAGAGAGCAAACAGAGGATCATTTCTTAGCACACTTTTATTCACTCACTTATCCAATATTTACAGAACTAGAGGGGTGAGACTGCTGCACCATCTCCCCCCTCAGTACTATGTACAGATAAGGGCCTGCTCGGATCACCTACATCTAGCAGAGGGCACAAGGCTGTTTGGGGCTAGAGCTTGAAGCAGTGTTGTGCTTACTACCCCTTGTCATCAAGCCCTGTGGTAACACCGGAGTTCTAACTCATCTTGGCCTTGTCCCCTACCCTGAGTACCTTGCAAGAGGCCCAGGAAGCTGGTACGGTAGGAAGAACTGAGTAGTTCCAGCTTCATTCAAGCAGCCCTGTCTCTGATATCCCTAAGAGGAAGGAGATATGGTAATACTGAGGTGCTGGGAAGAGGCTCCTCTGAGCCCCAGAGACATAGATTAGGAGCCCAAGGCAGGCCCATAGCCAGGGCCACAACACTGAAGGCAAAGAGCTCCAGAGCCCTGCTTTGGCAGCACTAGCAAGTCTGGATGGAACTGGGACAATCAACACTTCTCTCCACTACAACTGTGAGACCCTGGTAGGCTGGGATCCTACTAGGACACCCCATGCCCATTCCAGCTCAGCAGCCATGTCCCTGAGTTTGGCCCTCTCCCGAGAGGAATCAAGAGTAGGCCAAGCTTCTTCACAAGGACAGGCTAGGAGCTGGGGCTACAGCACCAGGGCCAATGCCTTCTCACTTTCCCAGCTCGGACCCTGCTGTCATTCCCAGGAAGCTAGTCATGATAATACAGTGGCAAGAAGGGCAAAAGCCCAAAAAAGCAGACTTCTCCAATAGGTAAAATGTACATCCTGCTGCACAAGCAACAAGGCCAGCTCCTGCTGCTCCACAGATGACTGTGGAGGCCACAACATCCTTTAATTCCAACTGCTGTTTCCTGAGCATTATGGGACTGACTTGCCCCTGTCAGGCCCCAGAAAATAATGCAGGACACACAGCTTATTCCCACTCCCAGGGCCTAGGTTCTAGCTGAACTATTCAGTAATACTGGGAAAAGAAGAGTGGGACACGGAGGGGCACTGGTGAGGGCCTTGCGGCAAGAGAGGCTGCAGAGTCAGGGATAGAGGTCTTCACTGGCGCTTGGCCTTGTAGGGGCGAGAACGTTTCCGCCGATCAGGCTTCCGCTGCTTGTGAAGCCGACCAATGCTGACCCCTTGGCGGCGCCGGACTGAGATGTTCTGTTCCACTAGGTTGGCCAGCATGCCTGTGTAAAGCAGAAACTCCTTAGTAGGTGCTAGCTTCCCTACGCTTTAGTGTGATCAACCGAAGTTTGAAGGACTGGACCGTCAGCAGGTAGGGCAATTAAGACATTGTAGGAGTCCCCTCACCTTCCTGAGCCAGCATGGATATGAAGGTACAGATAAACTCGTCATAGTTGTGTGTCCTTCGCTGGTCATCAATCTGTAGAACAGAAGGCACATAAAGACACCAGAGCTCATCTTCTCAGAGCAGTCACCCTTGGGAAAGGACAGAGGAACAGGCAACAGAGGGATCACCTACCTTGAACTTCTTCCTTTTCTCCACCTCCTCCTTGAGACAAGCTTCATAGTTTGCGATCTCGGCTTCTACACATTTTAGTAGTGCTAGCAGCTCCTGCCAGAACCCAACATTGTACCTTAGGGGTCTGACTGGCACCAAAGTTCCATGACCAAAAAGCAGCTAGAAGCAAGGGTGAATAGCCATAGTCCATCATGGGGCTAAGGCCACCCAACCCAGGAAGGCTATCAGGCACCTGGCTCTACCTGGCTCTACTCTTATTGTGAAAGCCACCAACTTTCACAATAAAATTCCAATCAAAAACCTAATACTAGCCAGACATGGTGGCTCACACCTTTGAGTCCAGCAAATGGACCTCCATAAGTTCAAGACCAGCCTGGTTTACAAAGCAAGTTCCAGAACAGCAAGCACTCCTACATAGAGAAACCCTGTCTCGAAAAACCAAAAAAAAAAAAAAAAAAAAAAAAGACCTGAGGAGTAGGGCCCTGAATCTTTCCCTATACTAGGAAAAGAAAGTTAAGAGACTCACCTTAGGTGAGTACTTCTCTCCACTCAAGGGCTCACTGGGCCTGTTCAGCCCAGACTTGTCTCTGGTATCTGTGGCTTCCACTTCCTTCTCCTCTAGGGTGCCAGACCCCTGGTTGCCTTGGCTTGATCTGACAGATGGTGAGGAACCCTTCCCACCCTCTGGGAGAGGACATAAAAAGATACATCAGAATACATGACACTTTGTAGTCACCTGGCCACCTCCCTCCCTCCTTCTTGGGTGGACCAGGTGGTCAAGGAGCAGCCCAAGACCCACCTGTGACTGCCAGGGGGCTCAGTACACCATCTTCAGCAAGGTGCAACAGGCCTGTGCTAATGACAGGACCCAGGTCACGGACAGCACGATTGTAGCGTATGCAGTCAACACGCAGAAGGCTATCATCTTCTCCAAAAAGCACCTTGGAGATGTGAGAGGTGACAGGGCTAGAGGGCCGTGTTGGGTTGGCCGAGCGGATGGGTGAGCGCAAGGGTGAGTTGAAAGCACTGCCAATCTCAGAGGCTGTATCCGTGCTCTCATTGCTAGGGGTAGGTGAAGGCTGTGAGTGTGTGGGCACAGCCACAGCCGGACTCCCAGCCCCACTGCTAGTCTTGATGGACAGAGGAATTGAAAGGTCTTTCTGAGATTCCTGAAGCTTCTCAGTTAAGACATTGATGGTGTTGGGCTGCAGCACTGACAGCTGCCCATCTGAAGAATTGCTCAACGATCCTGGCTTTCCTGTCCCCTTCCGCTTGTATCTGTGGGGTCCAATAAGAGGTAAAAAGAGTGGGCCAGGTGACCACACCCAGCAGTGTCCAGAATGGCTCACATATATCCTCTTCTCCCCAAGCCAATCTGGAAGCTCCTTACACTTGGTCCAAGCAATATGACCCAGCAATGGCACCTAAGTGCAGACAGGTGGCCTCAGAGGATCTCCTTTATTCTAGCTACTTACTTCTAACCTTCCAATGCTGTATCCTCGAACAAAACTGCCATCCTACTCCATAAATCATCTCTCCAACCTCTTCTACCTCAATTCTTTGAGGTCTAGCTGAAAGACCACCTCAACAAGACATGACAAGTAACAAGATACTTACCTCTCACAAAACCCACCACAAGTTCCTGAAGACTAGGGGTTAGCCCCTCAGGCCAGCTCTGTGGAAATGCCTTCTCAGATACAGGGTGGAGTACTCAGGACCTGAAGCACTCAAAGCTTTTCAGAGTCGGGACTGACCTGATGGCAGAACTGGTGTTCTGTACATCATCCTCATCATCCTCATAGTCATCCTCATCATCAGAGTAATGTTGGGATGATCGGACCGGAACTCGGCTGCGGCCCACACCTGCTGCTAGGTCTTCTTCCTCCTAGAGCAGGCAATAACAGTTAATAATGAGAGCTACTCACTTAAACTGAGTATGGCATTGCAGCTAGGAAGGAAGACACCTTGGCTTTCAGCTGTACAAAGTGCTTCTGAAAGAAACAGATAGCCCTGCCATGCTTTTATGTCACCACAAGAAACCATCTCCTATAGAATCAAGGAGTATGCCCAAATGTGTAGCCCACAAAATGGATTTAAAGCCAAAGGAGCTCTCTTGGCCACCTTAAGGCTATGCTATAGTGCTATGGCGAGGCATATGAATATCAGAAGAGAACAGTCATCAAGGCCCAAGCAGACAGTCAAAGAATACCCGACACTGTGGTTTTTCATATGAAATCCTGCCAAGGTGCTTCCATCTTACCTGCATAGGGGATTTGGCATAATTATGATTGTCTAGAAAGGCTGGCAGCCGCTGGACAATAGGGGTAGGGTTTGGGGGGACCCCATTGAGGCTCCCTGGAGGCTTCACCACCAGCTTAGATTTGCTGGGAGGACTGTGGGTCGGAACTTGTGGGCATGATCCAGCCACCTCCTCTGCACCATCTGAGACAAGGCAGAGCATAGACAGGACATTCAGTTGCATCCTTAAAAAAAGCCTACAGTCTCCCCAGTCCTGTGACAGTTGTTTCCCTAGTGAAGGTAGCTAATAAGATAGGCAAGTCATTCCGAAGTCATGGTTCCATAATGAGACAGGGAAAAAAAAAAAAAAACCAAAGTGACAACTGCTGAGGGAGGAGGTGTGTGTAAGATTCCAGAGGGGCAGGGGTCTAAGATCATACCTTACAGGTATCCTTTAGGAAAAGCTCACTCTACTCTCCCTTGGATTTCAGACCTCCTAATGAAGCCCCTGCACTACTGCCCAAGTATCAAAGGAAGGGCTTGGGCCTCCCATATCAAGCTATCCTCCTAATGGCTGAGACCCCAAGACCCTCAAGTACCTGTGTGAGTGCACTCAGAGGCCGCTGGGGCCCTGCCTGCCTCCAGCCCAAGGGGGGACTTGCTGCTAGCTGGCTTGGTCTCCTCAGGCAGTTGTGAATCTTGAGATTTGTGGGTCTGAATCAGCTCCGGCTGTGTTACTCTAATCAGCTTAAAACAGAACTCAAGGCTTAGACAGGAGTAGAGCCAGGTTTCCATATTAGATAGCTAAGGGCCTTGACCCTACTCATTCATTTATTTACTAGAAAATAAAAAAGCCAAACCACAACTTCTTTTTAGGAGCTTCCCACCTTAAGTTTTGCCACCCTCTTCAAAGGAAAATGGTCAAATGGTTAAAACTCGGATCTACAAGACACTGTGATTTGGGAATTAGAAACAGAGGCTACAGTATAGGAGAGACAGAGATCCTTAGGTTGGCATGGCCAGGCAGGAGGCCTACTTACCTGCTGCAGGGCCTCCAGGACTGTTTGTCGGTTCACCTTCAATACATGTAGCCTAGCCTCATACTTTATCCTGCGGTCAGGCACTACAGCCATCAGGTTGAAGCGGATGTCATGGTATGGTTCCCTGCAGTCACAGTGACAGCCGTGAGAGCAGTTCCCACCGCTGCCCCGCTGTCAGATTGAGGCAAGTATCTTGTAGTTGTAGGTACAGGCTCCACTCCAATAGGTAAGCAACAGCCAGAAGCCAACCATATACCCAGAAACCTGAGCTGTACTTTTCCGTGAACTATATGAGGGGCCTATCAGGAAGTGAGTCCGCACACCTGTGCCACACAAGCCTCCAGTCACCAGAGGCCTGCCCCTTCTCTAGCCCAGTCCATAGCAGGCCAAAGGCAGCTCAGGCAGGAAGGCAAGAAGTTGGAAGCCCAAGACTCAACCCTGATCCTGCCAGATACACCACACAGCCTTACAATTTATCTGGCTTCTCTCTTTCCCTCCTGAAGGGGACATAGTTCTTTTTTTTTTTTTTTTTTTTTTTAAACTTTATTTATTTATTTATTTGCCTTGGTGTTTGCCTGGAACTGGAACTACAGACAGTTGTTAGCTGTCATGTGGGTGCTGGGAATCGAACCCGGGTCCTCTGGAAGAGCAGACGGTGCTCTTAACCATTGAGCCATCTCTCCAGCCCCGGGGACATAGTTCTAGAAGGACACAACAGGGCAAACTGAGGGTCCTTACCCTGCAGTAGCGAGGCCAATTCGTTCCATGATGACTCGTCGGGCTTTATCTGTCCACTCCTCATCCTCTCCCCAGGGCCCTACAGGACAAGATATCAGCAGATGGGAAACCCAGAGATGGGGTGACCAGGGATAAGAAGAAAAACAGATCAGTGTGATTGAGCCAGGTCCAAGCTGGTCACATAACTCAGTGCAAGATGAAATCATGGCCAAAGTTAGATGTCTTTGGTAGCCACCCATTTCTTTTTTTTTTTTTTTTTTTTTTTTAAACTTTATTTATTTATTTGCCTTGGTGTTTTGCCTGGAACTGGAACTACAGACAGCTGCCAGCTGCCATGTGGGTGCTGGGAATCAAACCCGGGTCCTCTGGAAGAGCAGACGGTGCTCCCAACCGCTGAGCCATCTCTCCAGCCCCCGCCACCCATTTCATGGTACTGAGTCTCAAGAACCTAAGGAAGCTTGACAAATCCAGCAGGCCCCTTCCTCAGGATGCCTACCATGATCAATAGGGTAAACTTTCAACCCATCCAACTCAAAAAGCCGTCCTGTGATAGGCACGTAGCTGACAAAATGGAATGCCTCCATGGTCCGCACTGCACTGAGGCCATTCTGCTTCTCAGGAAGGTGACGTGGTTCTGGCCTGGAAAAAGGACAAAGTCAGAGACATCCTCCACCACCCCTACCCCATATCAGCAACCATAGCTCTCACCTACCTGGCATGGCTATTATGTGCTTTGGCCAGCTCAGGAGCATTGCCAATTGCATATCCTTTGCTCTAAGAAGAAAATAAGACTGCATAAGAATAGGTTCTTAGGTGATCCTCTGGGAAAGAACAGAGTTGCAAAGAGCAGGCTTAGAGGCCTTTCAGCAATCTCAAGCAGCACAGATAACATTCCTAAAGGGTTAGTGGTGGCAGAGGAGAGCACAGGACCTCCCAGAGGGATGGGGCATACTGGCTTTACACAAGAATCAGGGGCCACTAGGGAGCAATGCAGCCTGCTATAAAAAGTCACAAGAGAAAAGGTTCTGACATAGGTGACTTAAGTCTCTTCCGTCTCTACTTCTATCATCTCCTTTCTTAACAGGAAAGCCTAAAATCAACTACCTTCCCACCACTTATGAGTCATTACTTATTATCATTTAAAAAGAAATGATCAAACAGTACCAAATATCATGTAGTGGCATCATCAATTGCTCTGAGGATCAGATGTGCCCAGTCAGCTGTGAGCCATGATTTAAAGCACTACAGCATACCTCTGGACTGAAGCCTTTGGTGAAATCCTTCATTCGACTCAGGGTAGGCCCCAGATCCACATTGCTGCAGTTTAGAAGCACACTCAGCAAGGCATGAGTAGCGCAAGAGTTGGGAATCAGCTGTAAGTCAAAAATAGTCACTCATGTACCCCACACACCCTTTACCTCAAGCTTCCCCAAGCCGACATTCACTGAGAAGACTGAGAAACCAATGTCAACATCATTTTTCTTTGTCTTGCTCAGTCTTTCTTTAACATGGACCAACTAAATACCAAGTATCTAGGGACATGGAAATATTCTGAGATACTGCTCTACTCAAAGGTATTCTCTTTAGTGAAAAAGATGCAGGTTCTGTCTGCCATGGAGTCTGCAACAACCACTCTTGGTACCAGTCTAGCTCTTCTTCCTGCTTCTCCACTGTCACTTTCCATGCAAAACCAGTAACAACCAAAAACAAAAAAATAGCATTCTGCCCTTCAAACAAGATCAGAACTCAGCAAACCTGGTGGGCAAAGAACATGTTATTCACAATATCATCATCAATCACAGATGTATCATCCACCAATGTAGAAACCTTGCGGCGGGACCTGCGTTCTTCGATCCATTTGAACAGGAAGATAAATCCATATACAGGCCTAAAGAAGGAAGAGGCAGATCACAATCAACATCCCCTTCTTTCTCTCCCTAATCCTTGGCACTGGAGGGCTATTGCTCTGTGCTCCTCTCTCTAACCATACTGTATCCAACATGGCTCTGAGACCTCACACCCAGAAGCCTATCACAGGCAGTCAAGTATGAACTTGATGCTCTGAAACCCCACTCAATCTCATTATGAAGTCAAAGCTTGAAAAGAAGGAAATCTGAAACTGGTGGCCCAGGATGGAACAAGGTAGAAACACAGTATAAGGCATAAAAACTCTGCTGAGGAGTAAGTACAAACTCTCACTTGTAGACCTTAGCCTCAAGTCCTAAAACTGTGGAAGCACATGAACTCCTGAACCAGTTCCCTCATTCCTAGGGAATGAGAGCAGACTTGGATTATTACTGTTAGCAATAGTTAGCAATAGTCTACAGATGACTAAAACTAGAACCTGAGTTTAGGTACCTGAAAAAGGCCTTGTCAAACGAATCAAATACAAGACAACTTTGTTTAGTTTTGTTGAGACATGTCTCACTATGTGGCTTAGGCTGGCCTCAAACTCAGAGACCTGCCTCCTTTTGCCTTCCAAACCCTGGGATTAAAGAAACGCACCACCACTCCTGGTCAGGACAAATATGTGTGGTGGTTAAAGGCACAGCACACATGATTATGTAATTAACGGATTATACACTTACAAGAAAGGCACTGTACAACCACAGGCTTCTTGATGCAAAAGGAGAAAGAGCAACTGAACTGTACTCCAAGAGTGGTTAGGGTTAAAAGGGCGGCTACTACTTCCTAAGGAGAAGTGCTGAGAAAAAACTGGGAATTAAAAAAAAAGAAGAAAAGAAAATAGTCCAAGGAAGGCACCCACAAAGAGTGAAGCTTTCTTATGTGACATTTTATACAACTTGGATTTTCTAATACTGCATCCCTTGAAGGAGTACTATTTCCTTCTGGCCATTCCCAGCCCTCTGGAGGCAAAGGCCCAGCTACTTACCCTTGGCATTTACTCTGAAGATCATAGATTTCCTCCACTTGCACCCCTTTAACACCTATGATCAGCAAAGGAGAAGTCGGCAGGGCAGCCCCAGGCTCTGCAGCGAGAACTCTGGGAGCACCCTCCTCCTCCCCCGCCACCACCCCCCACCACACACACCAACAGCCAGGTCCCAGCGGTCAGGGGCGGCTCTTACCGAAATCTTCCACCAGGAGGGTGAAGAGGCCTGGGGGGGACGATAAGAGGAGGGAGGAGGGATTATCAGGCAGGCGCGTCCCGGGCCCATCCGGCCTCCCCAGCCCCCGGCCCGCCGGGACCCCTCCGTACCCGGGTCACTCTCCAGCTCCAGCCAGCCTTTATTCATCTTCCCGCGGGGTGGCCCCTCAGCGCCATATCCAGGCCCTGCCAACCCCGCGCCGCTCCCAATGGGAGCGCCCACCGCCCTCGGGGCCTCTCAGCCCCACACAGACAACGGGCCGCGCCGTGTCACTAGCCCGCGCCGGGAATACGACGTCATCATCACACGACGACTCTCGCCCTAGTGCTGCCTTCCGCCGTCAGAACTGCAGAGAGGGGTTCGCGCGCACGCGCACGCACGGAGGATGGGTCGGGCGCGCACGCTCGGAGGATGGTCCGGCGCGCACGCACGGAGGCTGGTCGGGCGCGCACGCACGGAGGATGGTCGGGCGCGCACGCACGGAGGATGGGTCGGGCGCGCGGTCGTTAGCGCGCGGCCGTTAGCGGTCCTCGCTTTGCTAACTGTCCGCCGCGCTGGCGTCTCTGAGCCTTATAGTCCGCGTGACCCAGCCCCCGTTAGCGCGCTCGCCTCCTTCGACGGCGCAGTCACCGCGCGGGGCGGCCGCCCGTGAAGTAGCTACCACGGCTTGTGTCAACGAATAAAGCTCCGGGACAGCGGCGCCCTCGGCGACAGCTGGGTGGGCAGCCTGGGCTGGGAGCGGTGACTCGAAGCTTCCGTGAGGAGCGAGAGGCGGAAACAATCTCCATCCTGGCCCCCGCACCAGCTGCCGGCCGGAGTGACCTGAGCCTGGGCTGGCATGCGCGGAATGCTGCTTGAGCCCCTCTTCTGGCTGTTACTTTCGGGGGACGGTTGTGGCCACATCGACACGTATTTTCCAAATAAATCGTTTATTCTTGCGGCGGCGGGGCCGAACACGTTACTATATTTTTAATTTTTTCAGCAAGCATTTACCCAACACTTTTATACGGTCAAACAACTTGGTAAGCGTTTTGAGCGAGCATCCGCCTGGTTAGAACGTCACGAACTGAGCAGCTTGTTTTTGCCTACGTCTGTCCTCAACTATTTTGAAGATTGTCCCCATCTTATAACTACCAGTGTGCACAGACTCCTCCTCAAGTAACGTCGTGGTCCAGCGATGCAAAGGACTGAAGTCTCAAGGTTTATTTCTATACTAACACGGTTGGGTTTAGCACCAACAACTATGAAGTGGTTAAAAACTAGACCCCATAGGGAAATAGCAAGGTTAGAGCCACAACATCTCATTCCAGCCCGGTCCACGTTTAGGAAAAAAAAAAAAAAAAAAAAAAGCACGATGTCAACAACTCCAACTGCAACTCCTGTGTTGGGAAAAACGTAGCCAGACGGCTCAATGGCTAGTAGCAGCTACCATTTATGTAGAATAATTAGACGTTCATGAAGATATTCATAATCCCCAGCCTTGACCTGAGGCTCTGAGTACTGACGTATGTAGTATGTCTCTGGAGTGACCTAATTCAGTGAGCTCTCTTTAAGAAATGTTGCCCTCCTTCCCCTTACTAGACATAGCCCTTCATGAACCCTAACCCTAACCCCCACCCCATCCTCAGTTCGCTTCTGGAGACTTTGTAATGGCCAGTGAAACCTGGGTAACTTTGTAATCTGCTTACATTGGTAGGAGTGACATTTTACTGAGTTAACTTGGAGACAAGGATGGGACAGGCCAAACCTCAATAACCGTCTGAACCTGGGAAAAGGGATAAGAGTTAAAGGGGTGATCTGTGTTCTTATTTCTCCCTCAGTGAGATGGAGTGGTGGCTGCCAAATCTCTCAGATTCCTTTCATTAGGAAAGAGCTACTTTATCTAACAGAGTAGAAAAAGCACCCACACTTGAGTACGGAAGGTGAATTTTCTTGTGTTGCCCCATGCACCTAGTAAAAACAAAGAACTATCCAACTAAGTCAGTGGTTCCAACATGTTACACTGCTGTGTGATGGCATTCTAACGTGGGAGTTGGTGTTAGGGTCTGCTAACTTCAAGCCTCTCCTTGGATCACTGATTCTGACCTTGGCCAAGTTGTTCCTCAATTTGAAAATAAGGGTAGTGATTGTGCCTCAGTGTGTGGTAAGCACCTGGAACAGTTCTTGGCACAATTGAATCGTTATTGGCCATTACTGACATTAATATTGGATATACCCCTTTTATTGAATGAGTTGAAAAGTGACTGTTACTTTGATCTTGTAGAACTTGATAACCAAATGTAAAATTAAATTGCTAATCTATCTTATTTATATTTATAGCTGGAAAAGCCGGTGTTGTCTTCACAATAGTACAAAAAAGTTCTAGATAGGAAGGAAAGACAGAAGCGAATGAAGACTATAAAAGAAAAGAAGGAACATCCAAGATTGAGGTAGAGTAGGTTCTCTGAAAGAGTTGGGGGAATTACAGTAGCTATTGATACATGTTGCATTTTCTGCTCCCTTTGGCATATTCTCAGGAGCTAGGGTTAGATAGTGTCAAAGCATACACCAGCATCTCCCTTCAGAGTAGCCCTCCCTGCCTTCCCAGTGCTGCCCCCAGTGGCAAAGTGACAACTGGGGGACTTGGCTACTTAAATCTCTATCACACCTCTGCTGCTTGATCTTGCAAGACCTGAGACAAATCATTAGTGTACTTTAGGGGAGTTGGCAGAAGAAAAAGACAGCTACTCCTGAATTCATTCAACCCAGGCAGCAAAGGCACTGAGATGTCCCTATATTCAAATAATTTAGTATATTTTATGTTTTAAAAAATGAAATATGAAAAGCCTTTAGAGAATTTGGTCCTTAATCAGATTACTAGTGGCAATTTAAGGGAAATTCAGAGCACTTGTCAGTAGTGTTCTTAAAGTGTCCTTACATTTTTTTTCTCTCATATAGAAAAACTGCCAGGACTAAGAAGTTAACTCAGAGGAAGCTATCTTCAGGTCCTGGTAAGAGACATGAGGTGTTGTTCAGTTGCTGCTTCCAGCCATTAGCAAAGAAGGCCACTCCAATGGGGCAGTAAACTTGATTCTTTCATTGTCAACCCTACTTATTTCTCAGATTTTTTTAAGATTAAGATTCTAAAGAATTCAGTATCTAGCTTTAAAGTTTTATATCTGAAGTTCAAGAAAGAATGTAATTGAAGTCAATTGACAACAAAACAGCATGGGGTGTTAGTCGCAACCTATTCTGTCAGTGTGAGCAAAATTATATATTAAGTTTTGATACTCAACAAGAGTTAACCTTTATCCTTGGCAGAATTACCCTATTCGTGGTAAAGATGCTTCTTGACTAAAATAACTTAACTTTTGTTTTATGTTAAGGAAATGCAAAAGTGTCATGCATCAATAGCAACCATACTCCACATTTGGGGTTTTGGTCTTTTCCCAATCTAATGATATATAATATGATAATTCTCTTGCAGTGCAGGGCTGTGGCAACAAGATATTCTTCTTGTTGCCACACACAAGAATAATAGGAAACAACAGCTCTTTGCAGTGTGCTGTGCTGCTAAGCTACGTGGAGTAAATGTACTTCTAACTTAGGATGTGTTCATTTATGGAAATTTATTCTAGATAAAACCCCTTTGTAAGTAAAGGAGCCTCTAAACTCTTTGCTGTGCTTAGATGGTTAGCCCCACTTTTCTATTCTTAATGATCAACTTGAGCCACGCCTTTATTTTTAATGTTCACTCCTCCAGTTTGCCTGCTATGCCTTCAAGAACCTGGTGATCCTGAAAAACTAGGGGAATTTCTTCAGAAAGACAGCCTTTGCGTGCACTATTTCTGTCTTGTGAGTATATGGCCCTCTCTGCTCTACAAGTCCTTACAGCTTTTGCTAGACAGGTACTTCCACATCTAGCCTCAAATTTACAACTGTTTGATTTTTGTTACAGTTTTTAATCTTTTAAAATTTATTTTTAAATAATAAATGACATCATCTAAAATCCTGACAGTATAAAGAATAAAAGCCCCCTTCCTTCTCCCAGCCTCCTAGAAACAAATGCTCATTTGGATTGTCTCCAGCTAATTTTTCCAATAGGCTTTTTAATAAATATAACCTGAATACTATAAAATGAACCAATCTTAAGCATATAGTTGAATGAGGTTTTTAAAGATTTGTTTATTTTATGTATTTTGCCTGTATATATATCCATGCACCATGTATGTGAAGTGCCCTCAGAGGCTAGAAGAGAACATCAGATCCCCTAGGCATGGAGTTAGAGGCAATTGTGAGCTGCCATGTGGATAACTAGGAGTCACACCCCGGTCCTGCCCAAGAGCAGCCAGTGCTCTTAACCACTAAGCTATATCTCCAGCCCTTGATTTTTGATAAATTGTATATCATCATGAACTCACCATCTACATCAAAATAACTTGTCAGTCATCTCAGAAAATTCATCTCAGCCCTCTTCTAGTCAGTACCAGAGATAGTCACTCAAAGGATCAGATTACTTTTGCCTATTACTTTACTAAATATAAGTTAAACTATACAATATATGTTCTTTCTGTTGGGTTCCAACCCCCAAATTGACAGACAGGACCCAGCTCAGGCTAGACTCTGACCAGGTAAATAGAAGGATTGTTGCTAAGATCAACATTCCTCAGAAACCTTGTAAAGTAGGTTTCTGTTTGTCAAGAAAAACCTTTATTTCCCTTATCTGCGCCACCCTCCCTCTCAGATGCCTCTGGAAAGGGCATCTAGTTTCCTATTAACTGGAACAAGCCTCCAAAAGATCAAAGCCCATGCTAGTTCCCAGGCTGTTCTAGCTAACTCACCTTCTCTCCAAAAACACAGCTCCTTATTGCCTGTCACTGAGACAACCATTGGCAGTTTCGTACCTCCAATAAACACTTCTCTGCACCTATGGAGTGGTGCAGAAACAAGGAGGAAGCACTGGGCCCCTCCCTAAAGGGGCCCTGCCTCTTCTAACCACCTCCTGGGTGCAAAGCGTTTGCTACTTCTGTCTGACTCCTGCTACCTACCTTTTTGACGACAGACTTTAGAGTCTGCCTCTCCAGCCATTTCTCTCTCCACCTACTCTATTCACTTATCTCCCAGCTAAGTATCCTCTCAAGTTGCCTACTGTCTCTCTCTGGCTCACTGGAGCTCAATACAAAAGTCATACTTCCTACACGCTCTGTGCTCCCTGTCAGTGTGGACAAGGGACACTTGTCCATTGATCCTTCCTGGGCATTTCTTAAACCAGCCATGATCCCTGGGGATGCCTTCGGATTGAGGTTCTGTCTGTCCTATGGCACTTACCCCTTCCCTCCCTGAATGGAATTCCTATGCTTTTGGAATCCTCCCTCTGGCAAGATTGCTATTTACAGCCCCCTTTCATGTCTCTCCCTGCTCCTCCTCCTCCTGCCCCAGTAAATTCTTTGCCACCACCCTTGTAAGGATGTCTCCCTTCCTTCTTGGTCTTTCTCTCCATCTTTAGTTTGCCTGACAGAGCCTTGGACGCATCAGCTCCTCTCTCCTGCCTCCTCCAATCTCTTTCTCTCCTCAGACTCAGAAATCCCCTTAAGCCTGGTTACATCTGGTGCTGAAATGATTTTTTCCCAACAATACTTGAACATATTAAAGTTATCTTTTCAACAATCGGTGGAAATTTGATTTGTTTTAGTTTGGTGGACTTTTGTGAATAAAGCTACTAAGAACATTCATGTGCAAGTCTTTTGTGACATGTGTTCTTCCTTCTCTTGGGCAGATGTCTAGAAGTGGGATTACTGATTACATGTAAGTATATGCTGTGTGTAAAGTTGCCAGATCATCCAACGTTGTTGTGCCAGTTTACACACCCACTAGCAACTATGAGAGTTGAAGCTGACAGTTTTTTCCCAAAAAAACTTGCTATTGTTAGTCTTTTTCATTTCAGCCTTCCTACTGGATGCAACTGGCATTTTACTGTGCTCTTTCTTTATACTTCTTTAGAAATAAAGATGCTGAGCTTTACATGTGCTTATTCACATAATTTCTTTTGTATCTGCTTGAATATTTTTTAAAGAAACTGGATTATGGCATGGTGATACACACCTTTAATCCAGCACTCAGAAGTAGAGACAGATGGATCCCTGTGAGTTCAAGGCCAGCCTGGTCCATAGAGTTAGTTCAAGGATGGCCCAGGGCTACACAGAGAAACCCTATCTCAAAGAAGGAAGAGAAAGAAGAAAAGAAACTGGATTCTTTTGTCTTGGTGATTGTAAGAATTATTTATATATTCTGAATACAAATCCCTTTTATATACATATATATTATTTCTAATAGTGTCTTGAATTTTTTTTAATTTTGATGTTGTATTTATCAGTTTTTCTTTTATGGTTAGCACTTTTTGTGTGTCCTAAGTGGTACTTAAATAGCACTGAAGTACCTTTATCAAAACTCAATTGGCTATGTATGTATTTATAGATCTGGATAATCTACTTATACCATCCATCTACATGTATCTATTTATATACTAGCACTCCACTGTCTTAATTCTTATGGTTTTATGTTGTCTTAAAGTTAAATATGGTAAATTCTACAGCCTTTGGGATATCCTTTCTTCTTTTTTGTTTTTGTTTTTTCATGACAGGGTTTCTCTGTGTAGCCCTAACTATCCTGGAACTTACTCTGTGGACCAGGCTGGCCTTGAACTCGCCGAGATCCATCTGCTTCTGCCACCCAAATGCTGGGATCAAAGGTGTGGATGAGCCATGCACACCATGCTTGCCTCAATTCCTTTCTGTAGTTGCATTGAGGTTTTGTTTTGTTTTAATTCTCTAGGGGCCCACCTCCCAGCTCCCAAATAAATACACAAAGACTTATTCTAAGACTTATTCTAACCAATGCTCAGCCTTAGCTTTGCTTGTTTCCAGCCAGCTTTTCAAACTTAAATTATCTTGTTTCCCTTTGACTACATTTTATCTCTGGACTTCTTATTCTATATATCTTTCTGTACTTCTTACTCCATGGCTAGCTATGTCTGAGTGACTGGCCCCTGGTGTCCTCACTGTTCACTCTAAGTCTAGATTTCTCCTATCTGTTCTCTCTGCCTGGCAGCCCTGCCTATTTCTCTCTCATGCCTAGCTATTGGCCGTTCAGCTCTTTATTAGACCAATCAGGCATCTTCAACAGGCAACATAACACACAGCTTCACAGAGTTAAACAAATGCAACATAAAAGAATGCAGCAATTCCTTGCATCATTAAATATTCCATAGTATAAACAAATGTAACACATTTTAATCTAATATTCCACAACACCTTTCTTTAATTTTTCCACAATGTTCTGCAGTCTTAGTGAAAGGCATTGTGCATCTTTTGTTAAATGTTTTCTAAATATTTTGTTGCTGAATTATAGAAATGCAACTACTTTGTATATTGATTTTATGGTCTATAATTCTGTTAAGTTCACTTACCAATTCAGCAAAATCTAATTTATTTACTTGGGATTCTCTGGTTCTCTGTATATATACTTTCAGTCATGTGTAATTGAAGACAGTTCTGCTTCTTTTCCAAATTTTGTCTTTTTTTAAGATAGGGTCTCATATACCCTAGGCTAGCCTTAAACTCATCCTGTAGCTTAAATATGACCTTGTACTTTCTTTCTTGTGTGTTGGGAGGAGGGAGTGTACATATGTACAGATTCATGTGTATGTATGTTCAGTTGTTCACATACATGTGTGCATGTAGAGATGCACATCAGCAGTCCACTATTTCTCCATCTTGTTTTTTCAGATCGGATCCTGGAGCTCACCAGTCTGGCAAGAGTAGCTGACCATCAAGCTCCAGGAATCCCCTGTTTGTGCCTCCTCAGTGCTAGGATTATAAGTACACATCATCATCCCAGCATTTTACATCCATGAGGAGGATCTGAACTCGGGTCCTCATGCTCATGCAGCAAGACTTTACTGACTAAGCCGTCTCTCCAACCCTGACCTTGAACTTCCCATTCTCCTGCCTCTAACTCTCAAGTATTGAGATTACAGGCATTTGCCACTGTTGCACGAATTCTGGTTGTAATGATATCAGGGAAAGGCTGAAATATCAGAGAGAGGAAACATCACAGTCAAATCTCACCCAGCTATCTTCTAGATTCCTTAGTCTTGCTCCTGGTTGTTTCTAATTGCTGCTATTTTCCTAAGCCTGCCTTAAATACCTTTTTCACCCAGTTGTATCCCATCCAGGTTAAGATTAAAGGCGTGAGCTACTCTATTTGGTAGTCAGCCTTGAACTCATAGAAACACAGAAAGATCTCTGTCTCTGGAGTTATGGGATTAAAGGCATAGGTCACCACTCCTGGCTTTCCCTGTGCTGAGATTAAAGGTGTGTGCCATTGAAGCCCATGAGTTTGGTCTTATACTCAAAGAGATCCAGAACTGGATCTATGTGAGTTAACACTGCTCTGTTATTCCTGGAGCTCCCTGAGCTACCTCTGCCTAGTTTTGACTGTGGGTCGATCTCTTGATATTCCAGGTTTTATTAAATATATAACATATCACCACATGCCACATGTACAGTTTGTTTGTTTGTTTGTAAACATATGTATGAATGTTGCCTACATGGTGCCTGGGGAGGTCAGATAATGATAAAATGTATGAAATGTTTTAAGCATCATTATAAACCCATAGCTATAATCCAAGTCATCTAACATTATGGGATCATCTCTCTGTAATGTTAAGGTAGGATTACATTAGAGACTTGGAAGACTGAGGCAGGAGTATCACAGAAAGACTGTCTCATAAATATTGGGGCTAGAGAAATGACTCAGTGCCTAAGAGTATTCACTGCTCTTCCAAAGGACCAGGGTTGGGTTCCTAGAACCCTCACAGCATTTCAGAAATGTCTATAATTCCATTTCTAGTGGGCTCTGGCCACCTCTAGGAACTACACACACAACATACATGAAGAACTCATATTAAAAAATAAATATATAACCTAAACTCTAATTACACATTTTATAACCACTGCAAGAAACCCAACACCCTAATACTTTTGAAATATTCTTAAGATGAGCAGGATGTCCCAATGATATAGCTCCTTTTTTCTTAATTACCTAAAGAACTATCTTTGGACACTTTTAAAGAAACAGCCTTTAAAGTATGCTTTTAAAAGTGCAAGCTCCTAACTTTTTCCTCTTAATGCAGAATTGCCATTAAAGAGGAGACTTTAGAATCCCATTTACCTGCCTGCGATACAATGAGAAAAAATATTTTAAAATCTTATACTAAAGGGGGTTATAGCAAAAGGGGTTAAGAGTGTGAGTTCTGTGGGCCCAAGTATGAGTGCAGCCAGCTTTGAATTCCCTGTCATGTGGTTCCAGCCATGTCACTTGCCACATTACCCTTCAGTGGCCTCCTCTGTAAAATAAAAGCCACAATAGCTTTTGTGTCATACAGTTTTTATAAGCATGAAGTGAATCAATCTCATAATGGCAGGAGCAGCCCTTAGCAAATGAGGGACAGAATAGCACTGCATAATAGTACTAGTTCTGAAGCTCAATGGTCTTTGACAAGTAATGTTTCTCCTTATTGAGTTGTCCAAAGAGTTAATAATTAGAAAGTGCTGGAGTATCCAACGCATACCATTAGATCAGACTTCATTAAATCAGTTGTCTTATATACACAAATGTGTTCCACCAAGCTCCATTTCTTAGTTCTCTTCTTTGATCATTGTCACCCACTGTCACTGACAGTCTTACATTGACAGCCTGGTTCTGCTGCTTCCTAGATCCTATCTAGCAAGTTGCCTCAGAAGGGCCAACCCAACAGAGGTCTCCATGGATTTATGCCTGAAGACATCAAAAAGGAGGCAGCCCGGGCTTCTAAGAAGGTTAGAATTTCTTGAAAGAGGGACCTTGGGGTAGGCCTCTTCTCACACGTGTTTCAGAATCTGTGTGTCTGTCTGTCTGTCTGTCTGTGTGTGTGTGTGTGTGTGTGTGTGTGTGTGTGAGAGAGAGAGAGAGAGAGAGAGAGAGAGAGAGAGAGAGAGAGAGAGAGAGAGAGAGAGACCCTGGAAATCAAACCCAGGGCTGGGATATGAGAAGCTAACACGTCACCATTGAGCTACATCCCTAGCCTCAGCCCTTCTCTTATGTCCCATCTCTTCTGGACTATTTCCTAAGTAAAGAAAGAAAGCAGCATCCTAAGAAAACAAGAAAATTCAATGTTTCTTGAAGTTCAGCTCTAGGGTACCCTGGACCACTGAGGGAAAGGAGATAGCTGTTGCTTCCCAGAATTTCTAGTCTGTAGAAAAAAGAACCACAACCTCTGTTTGTCTTTCTCGGGTCACAAAACATTGTCTGGAATCTCATTTGCAGATCTGCTTTGTGTGCAAGAAAAAGGGAGCAGCTATCAAATGCCAGAATGATCAATGTGTCAAAAACTTCCATCTGCCTTGTGGCCAAGAAAGGGGCTGCCTTTCACAATTTTTTGGAGAGTACAAGTGAGTGAGGGAAGAGAAAGTTGGGTTGCCCTTTTGTAACCTGCTGTTTAGACACCACTGAATCAGAACCCAGTTCTCACGAGAGTGTGCTGATGTTCCAACAAATCTGTCCCTCCACTTAATAATGGGAAACAGTGTCTTGACTTGGAAGTTTCACAGGGGTTTCTTCTTGCTTCCTGTCCCCTCCTTAAATTACAAACAGCTGGAGTTCTTAGACAGCTGCTCATAACTAAATAGGGCTTTCAGTAATGGGAAGCTATGGAAACAGTCCCTCGGAGCTTTGCTCAGTGGTTTAGCAGCCATGAGAAGTCATGTGGCAGTTCCTGCTTTTCTGAGGGGTATAGCTGTTCACTGGGCACCAAGCAAATAGCTGATTGACCTTCCTAGGTCAGGCAGCTGGGAATCTGCATCAGTGACAACCAGAAACCAAGTCTGTTTACCCACCACAGATCATTTTGTGGAAAACATCGCCCAAAACAGGACATCCAACAGAGGAGTCTGAGGGAGGAAAACTGTGTCTTCTGTTGCGAAAACTTATCCCAAACAAGTGTTGAGAATATCCGGAGCCCATGTTGTAGTCAAGCTATCTACCACCGAAAGTGTATCCAGGTGGGCTTTCTCTGCTCTGTGGGGACCTTCCCTGAGTGCCCTGGCCCTGTGCTTGGAACCAAGGCAACCTGGGAATGCTAAGGCATGTCTGAACTTCAGAAGTACACACTTCAGGCCTGTGTACAGAAACTGCTTCCGGGTCATGAGGAAATAGTCAAACCAGTCTCTGGTTATCCTTGGCCTAGGGTCTCATTCATGGATAAGATTAGGCTATGCAAAATCATGTGGGAATGAGCCTCACTCCTGGGATGAAAGAAAAGGGAGTATGTTCAAGTACCTGGTCCCTGCTGAGTCAGCACTGCCAAGCCAGCTGCATATCCAGAGATGGCACCTGAGGCACTCCGGGGACTCTTCACCTCCTCTAATACACTGACTGCTTTTCCTGAACTGTCCTGATGTGAGGATGGGAGTGGAAGGTGGTCCGACTGTTTTCATAAGTGCATTCTCCTCTTACAGAAATATGCCCACACATCAGCAAAGCACTTCTTCAAGTGCCCCCAGTGCAACAACCGAGAAGAGTTTCCACAAGAGATGCTGAGAATGGGAATTCACATTCCAGACAGGTAGTGGGAAGTGTGTAGCACAGGAGCTGAGCCGGGGAGTGGGCTGTGTGAGATGAGTGAGAGCATAGTTGAGAGACTGGCAGCAGCTGAGGCCCTGATGTACAGTAAAGTGAGGAAAGGGCTTTTCAGTCACCAAAGAAAAGGGAGGGGGAGAGGGCAGAAGGTGTCTCCTGAAAAGGCGCTTTAAGACAGAACAGGAATCTCTGCTGATAGGGAGTTTGAACCCCATGTTCTCTCTCAGTGCATCAATCCTCTTCTCACAGCCAGCCCACTTGCCTGGCTTGTCCTGTCGGCAGTGCTCAGGCAGCCTCTGAACTCTTGCTATGCGTAGCTTGGATTCTTCCTAGTAGACAAAGATTCACCAGGAGATTATGTGTCCCTTACAACTTCTTTTCCTCCTGCAGAGATGCTGCCTGGGAACTGGAGCCAGGGGCTTTCTCAGAGCTGTATCATCGCTATCAGCATTGTGATGCCCCCATCTGTCTGTACGAACAAGGCAGAGACAGCTTTGAGAAAGAAGGGTAGGAAGATGCTCCCGAGCAGCACCATCTTAGATCTTGGCACTGTTACTAAAGCAGGAAGTCTGCTCTTGTCCACAACCCTCTGGATGAACCCAATTGCCAAGTCCCAGCTTTGACCAGCCCCTGACTTATTCATGCATAAATTGGCAGATGATCTCTGCAGGGTTTACTGTTTGTGCCCCTTGGAGAGGCATTCAGGGTCACTTCCTTTCCACATTTCATTCTGCCAGGGGATGTATCTACCTGTCAGCATCCCAGAGCTATGGAGTGTAGTAAATGTGTATAGTAAAATTAAATTAATTCAAAATGCCCTTGGGGTTAGAGAAATAGCTTAGTGGTTAAAAGCACCAACTGCCATTCCAAAAGACGGGACTTTCTTAGCATCCACATAGCAGCTCCCAGCTGTCTGCAATTCCAGTCCCAGGGGATCTAGCACCTTCTGTGGCCTTCCTAGACATTGTGTGCACATGGTACATATACATCGATGTAGGCAAAACACAAACACATAAAAATAAAACTCCCAGAAAATTCTCCTCATGGCTGAGGCTGGTTAGTAGGTAACTTTCAAAAGTGGCAGTTGGTGTCAATTGATCCTACATCTCTCCGTGACCCTTCTGTAGGCAGTGGCGCCTCATTCTGTGTGCTACATGTGGATCCCATGGAACCCACCGAGTCTGTTCCTCTCTTAGACCCAAAAGGAAGAAATGGGAGTGTAAGGAGTGTGCACCTGCTTCAACCCCTGGTAAGGCGGGAAGGATGGCCTGCTGTAAGAACTGGAATGGGAGCTAGGTGGTGGTGGCTGAGGTGGTGCACACCTTTAATCCCAGCACTCAGGAGGCAGAAGCACCTAGGGTAGATCTCTGAGTTCAAAACCAGCCTGATCTACAAACTGAGTTCCAGATAGCCAAGGCTACACAGAGATACTTTCTCTTGAAAAAAAAAAAAATCAACTGGGAATGGGGAAAGCATGTCACAGAGGGGAACTTTGGGTACTATAGCTTTGGAAGGACAGCAGCTGATGGGGGGTTTAAGGATCTGTACACAGGAGAACCAAAGGGCTGAGTTCACCTTCCCGTCTTTCTTCCACCACAGATTATATATCTGAAGATTGTAATGACATCCCCTCCTGCAGCAGTACCTTCTGTTCCCAGGAGCATTTCTTCAGGACCACCAACCTGGAAGAGAATCCAGGCTCTTCTTGGACAGAGTGTCTACCGCCTTCCCTATTAGAAAAGCCTGAGTCCTCTGGTGGCAGAAGAAGCCGTTCCTGGAGATCCAAAGGAGTCAGAATCACTAAGGGCTGCAAAAAGTCCAAGTAGAGCTTCAGAGTCCTTGCTGAAAAAGACTGGAGTAGAAAGCAGCACTGCTGCATTGGTTTGAAGAGGTAGCGCTTTGAAAACATGAGGCAAAAGGGCCAGCAGGAGGTCAGTAGCCAGGTCTCAGGGGATGCAGAGAGTAGGACTGACAGCTGCCAGCCTGCCAGCAGCTGAGCATAAGGGCGCCTCTGTTCTCTGTCCCCAGTTCTTTTCTCCTTTCACCAACATTCTTCCACCATGGATGGCTTTCATATGCCTCTTCTTACTTTACTCATTTGTAATTCACAAATAAAGTTGTCTCTCCAGTAGTGGCTCCTTATGACTCTGCTCTGGAATCTAGTCCACTAAGGAATCTGGAGGGTAGTGTGAGGGAATAAGAGAACTTGGCCTTCTAATTCCCAAATGAGTCACTAAACTATTGAACATAGAGCATAGATAGATGGACTCCTTGGGAAGAAATCAGCTTGCAGGGTAACTGGCATTCCAGAGGTATGGAGTGTTATGTCACCCTCATGCAAATAAGTATATAAATTCTAGGCAATGAGCCAGCTTAGCAGTCCACTTTGGTCTGAGAACAGGCCCTTGTAGCAAGGCTGGGGTCCCTGGGCTCAATATAATAGGATTGCCATGCTTATGTGGGGAAGAAGGCTTCCACTCACTCTAGACAGTGTGATATTAGCTCTACAGCTAGAGTGAGCCAACTCAAAGCCCCACTGCCTGGTGGCTGGAGCATTTCTGACTAGTGTAACTATGAACTTGCATATTACAACATCCACATTCTTCAAGAAAGCTAGGGTGGGAATCTGGCAGAGGGCATGGGGAAAAACTGAACAGAGCCTATCTTACATTTGTATGTTTTTAATGATTTCATGGAGCTTGGGATAGTGGGGGAAACTCAGAGCACTGCCACATACTGAATTCCCCAAGGTTCCAGTGAGTCATTGTCACTGACAGTGGAGGGCAGTGGTCTCATTCAAATATTACTAAATCCTGCAGACTTAGATCCAAGATGTATATGGTGATTGTCTTCAGATTTGATAGAGTCACTTGAAAACATAAGCATTGTTTTGTTACTATCAAAATATACAGGAAATTAATGTATTTTTAATATGGTAAGGTATGTATTTTTAAATATGTAATACATTCATTTAAAAATCTAGAGTGCCTAGGAGTGAAGCTCAGTGGAAGGACACATGCTTACCATGTGCAAGGTGCTGGCACCGCTCACCCTCCAACACTTACATGCTTAGGAAAGTCATTAGACCATTAATTCCTAAAAGGATAATAATGAAAACCACTCTTAACTCGCCCTTCTGTATTCCTAGTCCTACTTCCTAAAGGCAACTACTGCCATTTTAAGCAGTTTCTCGATTTAGTAATATTAGATATTATTGACTTCTTTACATTGGGTTCTTCATTACAGTGGGTTTAGCACCTTAAGAAATTCCCATTTTCAGTCTCCCATGATAATTTATATTATCATGACTATAATAATGTGATTTACTATTGATCCAGACAATACATTATGTTTTAACTTTCTTTTTCTAAACTAGTAACTGCCCTTTTTGTTTTGTTTTTGGAGTGGAAGTAAAGAGGCATTGTTTTGTTTTGAGACAGTCTTTCAATATGTAGAAGCCCTGGCTGGCCTAGCACCTGCTAGGTAGGTAGATCAAGGTGGCCTTGAACACACAGAGATCTGCATGTCTCTGCCTCTAGAGTGCTGGCATTAAAGGTGTGTACCATCACTGCCTCTTTTATTTGTTATGGTACCTATTGCTAACACTAGATAGTATAGCATTGTTAGTGTACCTCTTTTCTGGAAGCCCACCTTCTACAGCCTAGCCTGAGTTGGCTCTTCCTGGGCCTTCTGAGCAGCCACTATCCTAGGGCTTGCCCTTCTTCATTTTTCTACTTCATAGGTTTGTTTGATGGGCAGGACATGTCTGGAACTCACTGTAGCTAAGTTGACACTGAACGAACTCTCTAGGCTGGCCTCAGCCTCTCAAGTGTTAAAATGACAGCTTTGAGCCACCATTACTTTAGTTGACTTTGTTTCTCAAGACAAGATTTCACTGTGTAGCCTTGGCTGGCCTGGAACTCACTCTGTAAACCAGGCTGGCCTAGAACTCACAGAGGTCTGCCTGCCTTTGCCTCCCAAGTGCTGGGATTAAAGGCATGTGCTGTCACTGCCTGTCTTTACTTTTTTAACCTAGAACTAAGTGTTATTGTCTTAGAGATTGGTGTTGATACCAATTTATAAGAATCAATCTGTATAGTACTAAAATGCAAGAAACTATCATCTTGACTGAAAATATTGGCTCCCCAGGAGTGATCTCAAAACTTTAGCTTTGATTAAAGGACAGAGTTTATGGTAGAAGTGTGGGAAGGTACCCAAGCTTTCAGCTGCCCTACCTCTTTGTGTATATGGCTTTATGGGTGCACGCACACATACACACACACACCCCTACTGACCATATCTCACTCTACACATATACTCTCCACTGACACCTAATCTCTGATATTATTACCTAATCTCATTCTTTTTAAAAAAGAATATTTATTATGTGTGCAGTGTACAGAAGAGGGCACCAAATCTCATTATAGATGGTTGTGAGCCACCATGTGGGTGCTGGAAATTGAACTCAGGACTTCTGGAAGAACAGTCAGTGCTCTTAACTTCTGAGCCATCTCTCCAGCCCCTAATCTCATTCTTATAAGCCAGAAAAGTCAGTTTTAAATGTTCTTCCTCTGGGCCAAGCCAATCATTGTCTATTATATATCCAAATTCTCTTTAACAAACTTTTTAAAGATTTATTTTATACACATGAATGTTTTGCCTGAGTGTATGGATGTGTACCACCTGGGTGTCTGGTGCCCATGGAAGTCAGAAGTGAGTGAAATCCCCTGGAGCTAGAGTTAGGGATGGTTGTGAGCCTCCATGTAGATTCTGGGTCCTCTAGAAGAGCAAGAAATTTTCTTAAACCCTGGGCCATATCTCTAGCCCCTTAAACAAAACTTTAAAACAGTTTAAAGGGGGGAAATGTGAAGATAGTGTAGAGAATTATCAATATCCAAACCCAGAACTTCTTATTACTGATGGCTTAGATTCACAAAACAAATAAACCAATATTGTTATATAATCCACTAAAGGCCACACATGCCTAGCCCAGCCACCTTCCAAGGCAGTTAATTTGCTATCTAGCCACACTGGGTTCTTGATCATATTGTTCTGATATTAAACACCAGAGGGCAGTGTTAGCATGTTGAGGAATGAGATTATGAAAAACTGCTTCTGTTTGGGGAAATTACACAGCATTAATGTGCCTTACTTGTTCTAAACACCAGGTTAGTTCAAGTTTATCCATGAGGTGTATTTATGTTAGGGTGAGATGAATATTAAAGCTAATAACGATACTACCACTTAGGTCAAATCCTTAAACAAGACTACCTTTATAGTTCCTCTAGACTCAGAATGGCCTTCCTAACTTTGCTTGCCTTCCCCTACCACCAGTCGGTGATTCCCAGTCCCAAGGAATATTTACTACGCCGCTATTGCTTTTCTGCATTGCCTTCCTACCACATTACATACACACATATACACACCCACACACAGCTACCAGTCTCTAGTTGATGATCCAAATGCATGAACAGAACAGAGATGCTGTGAAAAGCAGCATCTCCACTGGTCCTGATGCTACAGACAGTGTCAACACCGCTCTCACCCCTACCCCATGTTCCAGGCAGAGAGAAGGCGAATCACAGCATCATGGAGGCCCCCGGATGAAAGAAGATTCCTTTGTGACTCAGCAAGGAAGCCTCATTTTAAAGAATCAGACATCATAAGGCCTAGATGGAGAAATGAAGCCTAGCAACCCCTCCCCCTTGACCTGGCTTCTTGAACCTACCCTGCATGCACGCCTGATAAACAGGAAGGCATCCGCGCCATCAGTGTCTAACCATCTAAGTGCATCTGAAACCTGTCTAGGCCATCAAAGCCATCCCTAGCTATCAGGATTAGACTAGAATGGACACCATCCTCAAGGAAACAATCCCCCATTGTGTTTCACTCCTTGGAAATGGTGAATTTGTAAACAGGCTCTACAGTTAGATCCTGCCCTGGCTTTGTGTTGGGTGTTGTTTTTTTTCTCCCCTGAACAATGTCCTTTCCATTTGGGCCAGCCGTTCACACTATTGTCCTAGACCCTTGGACTACAGGAAACAGCAGCAGATTCTTATCAGCTGAGTCGGGTGGAGGTAGTATGCACAATGAGATCATGTCCACAAAACTAGCTGCTGTTCTGACGATTCTTCTATATCTGTTTCTATGAGAGCAAAGCTCATACAGGCCAATCTTGACTTCAGGTGTCCCTAGTTCAGTCCTTTTTATTTGAAGGTAGACACCTGGATTCTGTTCCAGAGTTGTTTTTTTAATTCACCTTGGAATCTTAATTAGGTCACATCCCTCTGGTGGTCCTGTCTGTCCAATGGTATACTCTTGGGAAACAGGTATCATTGTTGGATTAGAGGCTTTGAGTCTATTCCTTCCTGCACACTCTCATCAGTAGAGCCCTGGGGAACAGCTCCAGCTGGCTCGAGACCTCGGGGAAGAAAGCCCAGCAGCCCTCACAAGCTCCCTGGAGACTTTGCAGCAGTTTTTATCCCCCATAGAATGATTGAGGAACTAGAAATTTCCTTAATGAAACTCCATCCAAAAAAAAAGTGAAAGTATTCATTATATAATATAATGCCTTAGAGGGAAAGGGGCCAAAGTGAATAATAGGCTGGGCAGGGGGTAGTGGGCACCAGGCAATTGCTACATTCCTCATCTCTAATATACCAGAGAGGAAAGTGAGTCCGGAAAAGAAGCAGGTGGGACCCCAACAATCCCAAGCTTCTTATCAGATACTGCATTCAAATCCTTTTTCCAAGTTTGTAATCTTAGAAAAACATGGATATTGGTTTCTGGTGTGATTTCAAGCTTTTCTTCATGGATTGTCCCATTCCCTGCAGCTCAGAACACAAGTGAGACTGGGCAGGGCCGTTAGTTTGATGAAAATGGACTATTTTTGAGCACCTCTCTTCTACTTTTAAGAAAATAGTGTTTGAGCAGTGACGGCACACACTTTTAATCCCAGTACTACGGAGGCAGAAACAGGTGGGTTTCTGTGAGTTTGAAACCAACCTGGTCTACAGATCAAATTCTGGGACATCCAGGGCTACAGTTTAGAAACAACAAAGAAAGTGCTACATAGAGAAGCCTCAGTTCTGGGGCTGGCAGAGCATGTGAGTGAGTTGGTCTTCTAGGGAGCCAGGCTGCTATCAGCCTGCAGCAGGGACTATCTTAAAGGAGACAGCTGCTACATATCCACTCTTCAAGATTCTTGGTGTGTCCAGGACCTGACGCAAGCTTAACCAAATGAAAGAGAAGCACAGAAGCCTTTGAGATAGCAAAAGGGGCTGTTAGGTCTTATTCTGACAACTCCCCACCCTCCCTGAGAGATGGCTCTGCTCAATTTCAGGACAGCTACAAGCTTGAGGTACAACTCAGCCATTCTTTCCCCCATACACACAGATACTAGACACTAGAAGGGCCGGCAGGACCAAGGAGGCAGGCTGAGGAGGGTAGCAGAGTGGGGGCCAGGGCAGGAAAGACCCCAGGCCTACTATGCTAGTTCCTATGCTAGTGGGTTTAAAGCCCCCCTCCCAGGGTGGAAGGGCCTATTTTGATGAAGGAAGTGGAAACTGACATCTGGGAGTCAGGACCTCCAATGTTTACCAACTTGGGAGGCAACCATTAACAAATTAATCTCATGTGTAAAGGGAAGAAATTAATGTAATCAGCACTTTTTAAAAATGTGCTCTTCAGAACGTTAGAAACAAGATGTTAGCAACCCTGCAAAAATGAAAACAAGAGACAAAAGGCCATGCCACAGAAGAAGGAGATGGGTGAGAGGCCATTGCAGGCGATTACAGGGCAACAGCCCTCAGGCCTGGGGCAGCCATGAACACAGAAGTCCTGGAATCTGACAAGACCATGGGGCCATGAGGTCATGGGAGTTCTCCTGGGATTAGCAGTTCACAGGACACCATTTTGACAACAGTTGACTAGTCTCTTTGTCTATGCCTCTTTTCAGCTCTAAACCTGTTGGGAAATCATGAACCAGGGGCCCAGACAGCAGGGGAAGTATGAGACTCAGAGGAAAAGGCTGCAAGAGAAAGATAGAGAGGAAGGTGCGATTCCTGAGGCCGGAAGTTGGGCTTGAGCTAAGAAGTGAGGGGGATGGAGGATGGGAGAAGACTTTGGAAATGTGAGTGGCAGTGACAGCTGGGAGCAAAGGCTGAGCGGTGTGGCCAAGAGGAGCAGGGGGCAATGGGAGCCACGTTTGTATGCTTTGCTGGTCCAGTGCCAAGTAAGTGCAGTGGTGATAACGGCTTGAGTGGGCAATGGAGCTTCAGGTTCAATGAGGCCTCTGTGTTTGCAGAGAGGGCCCAAGTTATAAAGAAGAGACCTGTCTGACTCCAGGGCCAACCTACAGGATGAGACCAATGGCTGGTTGTTACCTGTTCTGGTAATCGCCAAAAGACCTAGATGGCACAGCTAGCTTCCCAGAGAAGTAGACTGCTGTTGCCCCGTCTTCAAAATGTTCCTGTAGTTTTTCCCATCTCCCCCTAGCAACAGCATAGTCCATACTTAGGGCAGGGTGTCACATGTTATTGGAACTCATGGTCAGAAAGCCTTCTGAGCATCTGAGTAGCTTACTCTCAAGGCTTCTCCTTCTCCCAGAAGCTGTACTCTAGCCTGCCTGGGCATCAGGGTATGGCCTGGAATGAAGGCAGTACCAGGCCAAGAGGCACTGTTATAAATGTCAAGAGTTTGTGAAAAAGGAGCAGAGCCGCCGCCTACGTGCCTGTCTGCCCTTTGCCAGCTTCTCCTGCCCCCTCAGAATCCTCTGAAGTTCCACAAAGGTCAATTTTATAAGCCCTCAGGAAATGATTTTCCTTGTGTATTGAGCAATCTTTGCTTTATAGGCAAAATCCCCGGCCTCCTTCCGCTGTCGTACATTGTCTGCTAGAAAATGCCATCTAGACAAACCATTTCCAGGGACACACAGTGTTCTTCTCTCGTTCATAGCTCATACCCATCAGTCTAATACAAAAACACACAGATACAGTTAGGATATAATTGAGTAATAAAAATATTTTTTCATCTCTTTCTTATGAGCTTTGCTTTCCTCATCAGAGCTCAAAGGCAACCAGGACAATGAAAATATCAACAGCAATTTCAATAAGTATGCTTGGAAGACTGAGAAGTCAAAAGGCCCATTTCAAACCTCTAACACAAACACAATTCACACACATGGGTGTTCCCAGGGGCTCGTACCACAGTACCACAGGGAGGGCGGCAGCTGTCAGCAGGAGCTGACCTATCCCACGTAGAGGGGTATGTTGTTCAGGATACCGAGTTCCTTTTCCCAGTGTTTTCCAGGGTCATTTTCCCAGAGGATTCTACCCAGAGCTTGTCAAACCAAGACTCAATTGAAAGGCCACTGAGGCTATGTTGCCCCCCTCTGTCTTCTCGGGTCTCCTCTGCGCCTGTGTCTCCTGTCTTCCCATCCCTTCGTTCCTCTGGCTTCGGCCACTCCTCTCTCCTCTTCATTTGTCCACCAATAACCCACAGGCCGAAGGAACGTGGGCTTGGGCAGGTGGATTTCAGGGCTTTCTATTTGCCAGAGGAGCGAAATGGAGGAGTGCACGTTCAGATCCCAGTGCCCTGGCCAAGGTGTGAGCTTCAGCGGAGCAAGACCGTCCATCCTGCCCTGTCATCTCCTCCCCGACCCTCTCTCTTCCTTTTTCCTTCTTTTCAAAGGCGGGATCCCAGGCTCGCCCTCTTGTTCATCTTGTGCATCACTAACTTGTTCATCTTCAGGCTGGGAATAGCTTTTTATGTAATTGTCCTCCTCCCCGACTCTGCTCCTCAGCTGGAGAGACTGCTGGTGGCAAAGCTCCTCCCTTACACCCTACGCCAGATGTGCTATTGACACTCAGACTCCCGCCCCAGAACAGCAGGATTGCCTTTCTTCTCCACATTAAATTAAAGAGAGAGGGAGGGAGGGGGAAGAGAGAGAGAGTGTGTGTGCTGGGATATAACTCAGTGGTAGAGCACTTCTCTAGCGTGCATGAGACCCCTGGGTTCAATCTCAAGTACCAGGAAAAGCATGGGAGTCTTATAAATAAATGAACCATGATGACCACCCTGTGTACAGCAGAAAATATAGGCTCCAGGGTTGGAAACATCTAGCCTACCCAGTGACTCCTGAACCAACTGATGTCACTTTGTTCCTTGAGGATACCTGTCATGGACCCATAGACGCACCTCTTTTAGTTCCTTGTGTCCCTAGACAAAGTCCAGGATGCTGATTCTGACCATAGGCCACAGTTCTCAGAGAGCCCTGTCCTGAGCTCACAGGCCTCCGTGTGCCTGCCACACCCTTAGAAAGGTGTCCCACGATGCCTGCTCCCACCCTGCAGCTGTCTTCTGCCTCTCTCCACCCCACAGATCCTCAGGAAGTAACCGTGATGGTGAGCTGTGGGCACCCAACAAACCTGGCCTGACAATTTGGGACCTGGGAAATGGGTATCACGTTGTGAGACAACTCTTCAGGCCACCTGAATTCCAGCTTTTCCAGAAGGAGATAGTGGTGGGCTGAGGCAGGGAAACATCTAGATAGCAAGCATGAAGGCTCCCTTACCTCCTCACTCCAACACCTTCCCTCACACCTCTGTGGGGGCAAATACTTCTTCACAAATGCCACCTTACAAGGCTACTTTCCCCTTCTCTGGTAGACTGCCAATATATCCCCTAGGAGCCACTCATACATCTACTCAGAATGGCCATTGTTCTGCAAGCTGAGAAAGAACCACCCAACCCTCTTGCCTCTGGGCACACCCGGAAATGCCCGGAAGCCACACCATCTCTGAGAACAAATAGCAGGCCCCTTGGGATAACAAGTAGTCAGGGGGTGCCAGCTCCAGCCTCAGACTGAGAGCACAGAGAGGGGCAGGAGTAGACTGAGGTGCACAGCCCCTCCCACCAGCTTCTAGTCTTTCCAATGTCTAGGTGGTAGACATTTCCATTTTTATGAGGTAACCAGGCGCCCTGGCCTCCTCTGCCCTAGCTGGGTGGGAGGGAGATGCTGTTGAATCCTCCAGCCCAGCCTGACCACCCCCTCTTCAGCCATCTTCTATGTGGCTTCTACCTCACGAGGTGTCCTGTTGTGCTCAGCCAGCACTCTGCTCTTCACCTTCTTGCCCAACTCCATCCCTGCCCAGTTTTTGCCCTTTGCCTGCTTCCCCCTGCCCCTGAGGGAACCTGAGCGCTCCCCAACACCCCTACACCAAACACGCTCACAGTACTCATTCACATGGGGCAGGCTGGCAAAGCCAGCAAGCTGAAGGATGTCCTTATACCAAGTCTTGGGTGAGGCAGAGGCCAGGCCTCTCCAGGCTGAGGGCTCGTCTAGCCGTGGCTCCCAGAGAAACAGGCTGTCGAGCTGCACAGCTGCAATCACCTCAAGGGAAAAGCGAACTACAGTCTGGGAAAAGCCGTGCTCCAGCGTGGTACAGGTATAGTTTCCGGCATCAAAGCGGCTGAGCCTCCGGAACAGCAGCCCCTGCTCAGTTTGCACAACTCGCTCGTCTGTCTTCACCTACATGTGGGCAGGAGCACAGGAGACATCAGCAAGGAGTTTGGGGGGACATTCCCCTCATTTTCGTTGCCCTGCTCTTCCACATTTACCATCCTGACAGTCCAGCCTCAGGCTCTCCCTTTTGCCTAGTCCTCCTCCAAAAGATGGGTCTAGTAGCTTAACAGGATCTCAGGGCAGACATGAGCTAATTGAAGGTAGGCAGGCCCTCATCTTCGCACAGCACGGTACAAGGACCTAGGAAGCAGGCTTTTCAAAGACTGAATGGCTGTGTGTCCCCAGGTCAGAGCCCTAAGGCCCCATTTTCATAAACTCTGCAGGATCACCCAGCGAGCAGAGCAACACACACACACACACACACACACACACACACACACACACACACAGAGTCATGCTGGCCTTTCCCTGTCTTGGTCTGTCCTATTTACTCCCCCACAGTGTGAGGCCCACAGCCCAAGCCTGGGGTGGGCTAAGTGCCCACTAGAGTGTGGGAGGCAAGTCCTGGCTCTGATCCCAAGCTCATCTACTAACCGTGTCTGGGCTTCGGTCTGTGCATCTGCGTACTGAGGGTGAACCGGCTGGGTGGTTAGCATTGTGTAACCTCATTTTGTTGCTCCCCCTACTCTAGGGAGTATCCTCAGTGCCCAACCCTACAGCTGGTCCCAGGCTTGCCCTCTCTGGCTCCCAAGCTGGAAGAAGAAGCCCTCCTATAATCAAACTTTTTCTTTCCTCCCCATGGGAAAATCCTTCCCGATTCTGCTCTGCCTCACTCCCCAGATTGAAGCCATCTTGGGGGTTGATAGACATTCCCAATCAAGAGGAGACTTGGGCAGATAACTGGCTTCTGGGGAAGAAACTCAGGGCTAGAAATCGGAGGAGATATAGTGGTCAGGGACCACCAGGCTTGAAGCAGAAAATTAAGAAACTCTGGGGAAGAGCTCCCTCCAAAGCTGAACCACATGTGTTAGTTAGCATGCGAGTTTCCAGACCAACCTAGACCCTATTCCTTCTCTTCACCCTCTGCCGCTCCTCTCAGACTAGAGAGGCTGTAGGTACAACCAGCCTAGGCACTCCCAGAAGCAGAAATATGGGTAGGTCCTTATAGGGACCTCTGGGTATAATTTTCTCAGGATAATCTTTGCTGGTTCACTCTAGAGTCCCTTTCTGGACCTTAGGTTTTGGGGTTCAGGGAGAGAAGTGGATCTGAAGGCAGGGTGTTCACTCACCTGGTCAGTCCCCTCATCCCTTGGCCTCTGTAAGAACCAGCGCACTGCAGCTTGGGGAGACTTGGGCAGACACTCAAGGAAGGTGCTGTTGTGCTCTGTGCCAAAGACTCTGGTCACCAGTCTTGGAGCTTCCTCTGTAGAGAGGACCAGGCCAGATCAGCTTGGGGACTCGGGGATCCAGGCTCTGAGAGCCACAAACTAAGTCCCATAGGATACCTGTGTGATGAGGACTTAGACATCTGTGAATGCCAACCTACTCTCAGTGCTAGAAAACAGTGCCCTAAGGCCCCTGAGTACAGACAGGGAAACTGGGGACTTGATTACAATAGGACTTTTCTAAGCCCATGCTTCCCAGGGATGGAGTCCAGTCTACAGGCTGACCCACACCCCGAGCCCACCACTCACTGTCTTGGCTCTGGCCCTGGCCCAGACACTGCAGAGCGGGGTTGCCATGTCGGATGTCCTGCCTCCGGAACCGGCGTTTGCCCAAGCTGGGGCGGTATCGGGTACAGGAAGCACCATCCCAAGCACAGTATGGATCCCGGGCCAGGCAGCATTCGGCACAGGCACTGCCATAAGTCTCACACTGGTGCAGCTTCAGCCGGGCCACACCCAACGGAGAGCCCACATACAGTGTTTGCTGGGAAAGGAACAAAAGCACAGTGAGCTGGGCTTCACCAACAGGCTCTCAATCCCCAGGTTTTCCTAAGATTCGTCAATTTCAGGAAGGCTTTCAGAACCTCTGGTTCATTCACAAAGCTAGAGATGCTGACTGTTATTTCAGATCCTGTGCTAGGGTGTGAGTGAGTGAATGGGGGTGGCCAGCTGGCTTTTCTGTAAGACTACTTCAGGCCTTTGCTGTCAGCCTTTACACCCTAGCCTAAGGGACTTTGCGTGATTGGCCTCTGACTTCAGAATTGTGCCTTGCAAGCATGTGCAACCTTTTGACACTATGATATGACACTGTCATCTTCAGAATTCACATATGAGCAACCAAATTATCAGAAACAAACTAGGGGGGGAAATCAACTCATGCTTTATGTAAGTTTATGATTTTGTGCACACTCATAGCCGTCCTTGGCCCTGTGTAGACAAAGGGATGTGGATTGGACACATCCACCATAATCCCAGGATAAAAGCTGAGATCTGGACCAGTGAGATGGCTCTGCAGGTAAAGGTACTGGCCACCTAGCCTGACAATATGAGTTTGCCACTCCTGGTCCCATGTGGAAAAAGGAAGGAATCCTCTTCTACAAACTGTCCTTGATCTGTAGCCTCCATTTGCCATGAGAACCTTTAGGGCCCTGTAGACTCAGCTACTTGCTCATTGCAACTTGAGCTTGACAGGTTATTTTTTTTTTTTTTTTTTAAAAAACTTTATTCATTTATTTATTTGCCTTGGTGTTTGCCTGGAACTGGAACTACAGACAGTTGTTAGCTGCCATGTGGGTGCTGGGAATCGAACCCGGGTCCTCTGGAAGAGCAGCCGGTGCTCTTAACCGCTGAGCCATCTCTCCAGCCCCGACAGGTTATTTTTTAAAACTTTAAAAGCAGGAATTTCCTCCCAGAGGCTGGAGAGATGGCTCAGTCAGTGTAGTGCTTGAGCTCAGTCCCCACCTGCGGGTCCAGGCTGGAGAAGCAGAGACATGGGGCTTCAGTGCTTGCCGGCCAGGCCCTCTAGCTTAACTGGCGAGCTCTGGCCAATAAGGCCATCTCAAGAAAGGTGAGCAGCACCCAGGAATAACACCTAAGGGACCCTCTGCCTATACACAGACACACACACACACATATGCATGCACACATAACATAAACAAAATTTTAAACTGCGATTTACCTAAAGGCAAACTGGGACAGAGTATTTGTGATTGGCTAGGGGCATACAGTATACCACTAAAAGGAGTGACCTTGTTTGATTAGAAACTTGAATTTTGTTTCCAAACCCATTTGTGTCCCTTAGAAGACTATCCCAGGGTCCTTGGGCCTTTGTCTGAACACAGGAAGTTCTGCTCCTAACTGGACTTGGCCTTACTGTAAAACCTAATCAAAACTGATAGGCTCAGCTCTCCCATAGAATTCAAGGCAAGTTTAGAAGAAGGATTGTGAGGGAGAGGTGGGCCTTACCCTTTTGACAGAGATCTCCATCTGGGTGATGGGCGTTGGCACCTAGAGAAGAGATGGGGGTCTTAGGATGGGTTGATGAAGGCTGTGCACAGCATCCCTGCTTCTCGGCACTCCCCAAGCCCTGTGTGGGAGCCACTTGCTCCCCACCTGATCACCTCATGGCAGTAAAGCATGGATAGGGTTGGGGAAAAGTGGTGCTTGCCTGTAATCTCAGCGTGTGAGCAGCTGAGGCAAGAAGATGGAGGGGTGAAAGGCAGCCCTCTCTATGGAATAAGTCTCAGTCTAAGCCAAACTACATAGAGAGACGTGCTCTCAAAAATATAAACAAATGCCGGGCATGGTGGCACAGGCCTTTAATCTCAGCACTCAGGAGGCAGAAGCAGGTAGATTTCTCTGAGTTTGAGTCCCACCTAGTCTACAAAGTGTGTTCTAGGCCATCCAAAGATATATAGACATAGATAGAGATAAATATAGAGAGATGTATGCAAGTATGTATATACACGTATATATGTACATATACATATATACTCTCTCAAACAAACAAACAAAATGACTGGATAGCCTTTTCCTTACATCCAGAAAGGTCTCCTCATCCTAGCTGGCCTCTAGGCCAAGTGGAAAACTTGACACAGAGTTCTACTGTCCCCTCCCACAATGTTCCCATGAACGAGCTGCCATAAATCATTTACCTCATGTCCAGAGTCAAAATACCTCCCAAAACAGAGAGTTCTTTGTCTAGATAGATGGGGGAGGACTCTTGGGGACTTAGCGTTGCCCTTGTGACTGCAAGTTGAGCCTGACAAGGCCTAATCAAAGGTGTTCATCTTCACTCTCCCTACCTAGAAAGCACTAGGCATTTGAGTCCACAGTTTCTACCTCAGCTCTCCCAGTAATTCAGAAGCCTCTTCAGCACAGTGTGCCATATTTTGAGCCTATCTCCTTGGTTCACTACCCTGGAACCAACCCCAGGCCCAAGGGTAGGGGGTGGAGCCTCTCATTAGCCCAAGCTCACCTTAAACACCTGGAGCTCCTCCAGAACTACCTCTTCAGGCTCGGCCAGCCCACTAACATGGAGGGCAATGACTTTGAGCACAGAACCTGAATCTGGAGCAAAGGAACAAGGGTTAGTGAGACAAGAAGGAAGGAGACACAACTTCCCCACAAACCTGACTACCTCTGTTCGGCCCTCCTACCAGTCCCTAGGAAGATGACATCATAGGTCCCATCCTCAGCCTCCACTCGGTCCACCACAATCTGGCGCAGCTGCTGAGCCAAGTGAGTTTTGACCAGGACTGGGCGTCCACGCCGAGGCCTCACAGGCTGGAACATGAGTGGGTGGTCTCGAACAAACTGCAGCACCTCATCTGGGTAGTCCTTGGTGCTGCCAAAAGGTCGCCCTGGCTGTGCAGTCATCTTGCTAGGGCACTGTAAGCAGCAACAGAGAGGTCACTCAAAGTCCCTAGGATGGCACCACCAGCCTTCTTTCCCCTGCAGGCGGCCATGCACATAGCAGACAGAGGCTCTCCTCCTTAGCCCTCTGGAGGCCCAGCCCACTACTTCCATGGGATGAATGTAAACCTGAAGCTTTCTAGGGAGGATTCCCCCATCCAGCTGCATCATCTACATAGGGCTCCTTTGCCTAGTCCCAAGCAGCTACTTACCACACCTGGGCGAGGGAAGGGCACCTTGCCCCCGTAAGGTCCCCACTGATGCTGAGGGCCATCTCGGTGGGCAAAGGGCCCATTGAAGACCTCCCAGATATCTACCATGTGGTACACACAGACAGCAAAGCCCTGGAACACAGCACTGCCAAAGACAAACAATGACAGTCAGGCTGGGCTGAGATGGTTGGGGGTAACACAAACTGGTTCAATGGGTGATAGAAAAAAATGGCAGTGTCTGCTGAAAACAAAGACTGGAACACAGAACATGGGGACAGTGACAAGATGGAGGTAACAGTAGGAAATAGTCACAGTTTCACTGAATCAGGGAGAAAGACAAAAGACGGCGGCACAAGGCAGGGCTTCGACAGAGAAACCAAGGGGAAGGAGGCCAGGCTGCGATGGCTGAGTGCAGGAAGCAAAATGTGCCCACCTGACGGTACTGAACAGTGCATACACCTCCAGGTTCTTCCCTGCCTTGGGCCACAGCAGGAACACATCCTCTGCGACACAGAAAGGGGCATCAGCATTATAGTGACTGCCAATGGTCTGACTTACCTGCTCTGGGCCCTCCCTACTCCCAGAACCCAGTCCTGGATGACCATTCCCTTACCCAACTGGTCAAAGTGAGTCTCAGCCCCACCAGGGCCAGGCACAGAGCATACCAGCCTGGCCTTGAGGAAGGTGCTCCATTTATTCACCAGCACACGCTGGCCACCAGCGTCATTCTGGAGGGAGAGAGGTTGCAGTTAGCTTTATGCCCCATGAGGGTGGGCCCTGCCTCCCGTTCCTCCACCCCAACCACAGGGAGAAGTATGGATGTCAACACTGTATCCTTGCCTCAGTTTCTCTACTGGGGAGGAGTAGTCTAGGAAGGAGGTCACAATAGGGGTCTTAAATCTCAGCCACCCCACCACAGCTCTTACCACACAGACTCGGCCCACACGGCTGATGGTAACATGACCTGGGCCACCATCTGGTGATGGGACAGTCTCAGAGAAGAAGAAGTACACCTTGTCATCATCTCGGTCAGAGTTATCTGGGATCCGAGCAGCCATCACAAACCGGGGATCTGGGAGAGTAACAGAGTAATGATGTGACAAGGGAAGCCACATGCTTCCCTCACCCCAGGATGACCCATCCATCTTGTGCTATGCTCTATCTATCTTCTGTCATCCCAGTCAGAGGGTTGGGTCCAGGCAGCATTGCCTTTGGGGGGGGGGGCTCACCATGTAGGAGGCTCTGGTCAGAGTCAGAGCGCAGGGCTGGTTTGGAACCCCCACTCCGGAAAATCATGGCCTCACGTCCCAGGAAATCAGCAGTGAGACCTGTGTACAACTCCCCACCTAGAAGGGGCCAAAGTTAAAAGAGAGGCCAGGCCTAGCAACCAGCCCATCCCTTCCCAGTGCCATAGGCCAATGCTCATCCTCCTGGCCCACTCTGACTTGATATCACCCACCTACGAAAGTGCTGGCAAAGGGACGGCTTGGCTCATGTGGACAACGCCCCCTTCCATTTTCCACAATGCTAGGCTCCAGGTGGAGAACATGCTAGAAACAGGAAAAGGGCACAGAAGGCTGTCACCTGGGAAAGAAGCAGGCCTCCACCAGGCAGGGACCCTTGCGTGCAACTGGAGCATGGGCTTGGGGGTGGGGGAAGAAACCCTCATTCAAGGCCTCTCTGATGGGGTCAGCACCCCAGAACAAAGGCATCTTTCAAGCCCCTATCCCCTCTGTCCCACCCAGACAGCAGGGAGGAAATGTCACCGCTTGCCAATCTCTCATGGGGCTAGGCGCAGGCTCACCTCCCCTCGATGCCCCACTGTGAAGAGGGTACAGATGGGCTGGAAGGCTCCAGTGCCGCAGGCCAGCAGATGGGTCCGGTTGTGTGGTTGTAAGACCCGAACAAAGTTGGCACACTCTGTCTGCAGGAAAAGGAAGGACCCCAAGGCTGAGAGAGAAGTGCTCCATGTCCTTGGGTTCTAAGGCTCAGTCCTGCTTCACATCAGCTCTGAGGACATGGGTGAAGGTCACATTCTTCCCAGGCCTCCCCCAAGCAGAGGCACCAGGGGAGGAAATAGCTGCAGACCATTCATTTTGAGAACCAAGGCCTGGCAATGAGTGAGCTGGAGAGATTCTTGTACAATACTCACCAAAGGATCTCTTCCCTTTCGGACACATTCTGCCCTCTGTCCTGCCTGTGGCAACCACAAGACCTGAAACACAACCAGTGCCTTGATGTCTCTAAACTCATAGTCTCAAGTTCTCCATCTGGCCTCCCATCTGAAGGTTCCTCATCAGTCTGGCTCACCTCCCGGGGGTCTGGCCACGCTTGATCCAGCCTCAGAGAGTAGAGAGCATCACGGCCTCCCAGAAAGAGACGATCCCGATACTCATCCAGGTACATGACTTGGAGGTCTAGGGAGCCCCGTGGACCCAGAAAGACGGCTGATCGATTGGCAGACAGGAGATCTAGCAGAGGATAAGGGAAGAGGTTAGGGTCTGCCATTCAGCCTACTTCCCTGGCCAGGGATGGAGATGGGATTCCAGCTGTGCACCCACCACACACATACATCTGGAAAAGGTTGCCATGCACAGGGTTGCTGGAAAGCTTTTGGGACATGGTTTTGGGAGCAAGTAGTACAAACAGCTCTCAGCCCCCACCCAATCTAGTCCTAGAGATCAAACTTAAGACCACCTTCCAGCACGCTCAGCACCCAAGCATTCTGCCACCAAGCAATTCCCAAAAATCCTTCCTCCGCCATTCTTCAGACCTTTGATCTTCCAAATGACAGCTTTCCAGAATCCTACCTGTACCTTGCTGAGTGCCCAGGGAAGACAGCCACACCAACAGAAATTATGTCAGCAAGGCTGGCAAAGAGCTTGGAGAGACAGGAAGAAGGTGAAGACTGAACATTTGCAAGACCAGCTCCGCTGGGAAGGTGGACAGGTCCAGGCAAAGGGAGCACCGGGCAGGTTAGGCACAGCAAGACAACTCTCCAGCCTCAGAGTTATGGGCAAACGGCATTGTCCCTCATAGACACTCCCCTGCCACCTGACCCCAGATGCAGGGAACAAGGGCCCTAAGAGTTGAAGGTTTCCATATAGTTCCCTGGGGAGGTGGAAGCGATGGGAAGAAGGCCCAGAGTACTCCTTTGCCTAGAGCTTCTCAGGCACATCTCTCCATCCCCAGACTCATGGTGGCCTCTTCAGGAATCCTCTTGGTTGACAAGGACTCTAAAACTTCCCTCTTGCAGGCCATTTCTAGCAACCTCACCTCCCCTCAAAGCCACGGCTCCTAGAACAAGGATGCCTTTCGCATCTGGTCTGCACAGCAAGCTTGGACTTCCCACCTTCTTTTTTTTTTTTTTTTTTTTTTTTAAACTTTATTTATTTATTTATTTGCCTTGGTGTTTTGCCTGGAACTGGAACTACAGACAGTTGTTAGCTGCCATGTGGGTGCTGGGAATCGAACCCGGGTCCTCTGGAAGAGCAGCCGGTGCTCTTAACCGCTGAGCCATCTCTCCAGCCCCAACTTCCCACCTTCTAAATGAGGTTCCCAGAGAAGGTGACTGCAGGACTGGGTGGGTGGCTCAGGGGGGTTAGGGTGCTTGTTGCCAAGCCTGACCATCTGAGCTTGATCCCTGGGGCCTCCTCGCATGGTGGGAAGAGAGAAAGCAATTCCTGTAACTTGTCTTCTGGCCACCACACACGTACAATATACACAGCAGCACATGTGCACCTAGACGACATTCTCTTTCATCCTCTCCCCCAAAATAAATAAATAAATAATAACAGATGTGGTGCTTTCTTGTTGAAGAAGAATCTATAATGAAATCTCAGTCTCAATCATCTTTCCCCATAGACCGTCAAAGGAGGCAGTACCACACACACACACACACACACACACACACACACACACACACACACACACTGGATGGCAGAGGAAAGCAGACACTCTTCCGGACTGTGGGTAGAAAGGAGTTGATAAAGTGAGCTTGGATGATAGGCCAGCATAGGCTTCACGAGCTGGGAGAGGCTCCTACTTCCCCTGTGGCCAAGGACTAGGTCAGACAGCCTTCTGCCCGCTCCCTTGATGTCTGGCCAGGCCTTCTCTATGCCCTCCCTTCCGTCCCGTCCTTCCATCACCTCTCACCTCTGTACCCATCTCCCTGTCTCCCCTTCTAACAGCCTCCTCAGTTCCCACCATGCATCACTTTCCCACTTTGGCCATGGCTCCCAGGACACGACTGCCTTTCTTGCCCACAGTCATCCTTAGCACCATCCAGTGGCTGACCAGGAAGCCTTTCCCAAGGGATGTGCAGGGCCTGTCTACTACCTCATTGCTCCTGGCTGGCTGAGGGACGTCCTAGAGCCACAGACATTCACATTCACAGGATACACACAAATAGGGCAGCACTGGCCAGTACCTCGATAGGAGAGCCGCAGACGAGGCACACTGGGGCTGGGGTTGCCCCCATGGAACAGGAGACTCCCCAGGAAGCAGCAGATGGCCCAAGCCAAGGGGGCCATGCTGAGAAAAAGGAGCTGCCCTCTGATTCAGCTGCTGGATGTAGTTTGCGCTGCTGCCACAGGGTCCTGCCACTTATAAGCCGGTGGCTCCACCCAATGCTGGGCGGGAAGGCGGGGAGGAAGAGGAAAACAGAACTCTAAGCCTGCCATCTACCTGCAGTTTCTCCAGCCACCTCAGCTGGTGCACTCAATGCTGGTGCAGCCAGCCAGTCAGTTCCCCTGTAGGAGACTGCTACCCCCCCCACACCCACCCCAGCTCCCGCCCCAGCTGAGGACTGGACAGTTTAAATGCAAGACACTTAGAAATGCAAGTACTCAGGCTCCAGCAAAGCGGCAAAGGGATGAGAGAATCTGAAAAAGAGGTCAGGGATCAGGTGGGGGACGGCCTTTTCTCTCTGTCTTTCCAGAGACATCCCTATCACTACCCAGACTGCCCAGCTCTCCTGAAGTGCCTAAGCCGCTGAGGGTAGAAGGTTCATTTCTAACCCAAAGAGTTCATCCTGGTAGGGGCTTAAGACAAACCATGAATCACAGGTCGGGCTCTGCTAAGAAAATAAAAGTCTAAGGGGGTGGTCCTCAACCTGTAGACCGTGACCCCTTTAGGGTTGAAAGACCCTTATGCCTAAATCCATCAAAAAACACCCTCATTTGCATTACAGTTTATAACCGTAGCGAAATTACAGCTATGAAGCAGCAATAAAAATACGTATATGGTTGGGGGGTCACCATAACATGAGGGGGTGTGTTAAAGGGTCGCGGTGTAGGAAGATTGGGAACCATTAGCCTATGGTCTCCTACACAGACCTCCCAGGCTCCACAGCCCCTCCCTGAATCTAGCAGGGCTCCCTCTCAGTTCGGCAGGCTTTCTCTGAGGTGGGGACGCGGTTTATCTGATGCCCAGGGGAACTTCCGTTGTCCTGCTTCCTTCAGGCCCCAGTCTTTCAGAGGCTCAGGGGCCAGAGCACAGTGGGTCAGTGGAGAGTTCTTCCCAAGCCCATGAACCCTACAAACCATGGTTGCCAGAGTTCACTCTTCTGCCCCAAACCTTCGTGCCATGAAAAGGAGCCAAGGGGGAGGCGCAGCAGGGAATTGGTTCTGGTAAGAGGACCCCACACCACCGTTTCAGAGCAGTTCCTGTGCTAGCCATTCACAGCTCCCACCTCACCCTAACACCCCCCATTCCCCCCCCCCCCCCCCCCCCCCCCCCTTCAG
>PVIH01000833.1:114608-233776 GCA_004025045.1 Sigmodon hispidus | reverse complement strand
CTTCTTAGCGGGTGGGGGAGTCCTGGGACGGACCCTATCTCCCCCATCTCATCTCTAAAAAGGAAACAGATTAGCCCTTGGCTCAGCATGAGAAGGGACCAAGGTTTAAAAATCCCACCTCCCTGGGGCTGGAGAGATGGCTCAGCGGTTAAGAGCACCGTCTGCTCTTCCAGAGGACCTGAGTTCGATTCCCAGCAACCACATGGCAGCTCACAACTGTCTGTACTTCCAGTTCCAGGCAAACACCAAGGCAAATAAATAAATAAAGTAAAAAAGAAAAAAGAAAAAAGAAAATTCCACCTCCCTATTTCCTTGAACCCTGTAGAACATTAATTAAAAAAACAACAAACAAACTGACCCCACCCCACCCCTGCCTTAACCTCTGCTCAAGAACTCTAATGCCCTTTACAACTTGGGTCTGCCTTCTCCTCTTGAGGCCAAGGGACCAGCATCAATTTATTCACTGAAGAATGGTTCCTGTCCAGGGGCTAATATAGTGGAGTCTATCCTGGAATTTCATTAGGGTGGAGACATTTTGCCTCCAATTCCCTATAAAAACTAGACAAAGCTAAGGCTCTGTGTTGCTTGAGACTGAGCTGGACAAGCCCTTCAGGCACCATGTGGCCGCTGGTTAAGCGTGTGAACAGGTTGCCTCCTCAGGCCACCACCCCGGAGGTCTATATTCAGCCATACCCTAGCTGCAGCTGGAGGGAGGCCACAGGCACGCGGGGTGGGCAGGGGACACTGTAGAGTCTGGAGGACCATACTCAGGTGTGTGGACTCTCAGACAGGATTGTCACTCTTTCTCCTTCTCTTACTCCGTTTCCCAGTCTAGACAGCAGGATATAGATCTTTCCTAAAGGACCCTTTTTGTATGCTGCAGACCCAAACGCACCCTGAAGGCTCAAGATCAGAGCCTCGCACAGACACCTGGTGCCACCTAATGGACAAAAGTGGAACTTCATGACAGATCAAAAGTGCCAAATTGGTTTTGTGCTGTAACCTCCTTGTGAGCAATCAGGCAGCTACCTAGACACCACAATACAAAGACTCAGAATCAAGAAAAATGCTCGGAGATTTCTTCTAATGGAAAAAAATCAAGGGATAATTTATGGAGAAAGCACTATCCAGGCAAAGGATGCCGCAACTCCACAGTGGAGAAGGCAGAAATAGGTGATGCCTACAAGTGATATGGTATTAGCTGCTGGGCACTTGGGGTCCGTGGGTTAATTCATATGGCATGTATATGATCATGTAGCAGGTGCCTCCAGGTGAATACATGCAGGCTTGTATAGCTCAGCCATTCCTGGGGACAATTCTGAGGCAGTAATGCCTGAAAAGAATGGCTCCCCCTCACTGTCCTCAACCTCCATGGCATTTTCTAGAACTCCCTTCAGCGAATGGGTCATTATCTCCCTCATCTCTCATAGAATGGTTCCCACGTCTGGCAGCTGATGAAAGAGCCAGGGTTGACAGAGACATTTCTTTTCCCTTTAATGTCCCTTCTTGGAAGCTCTCACTCTTAACCCCACCCCTGGCAAAGAGGCAGCTGTGTATCAGGCTAACCACCCTCCTCTTTCCATCATAGTGGGCTTACTCTGTTCCCCTCCCCAGTCACTGCCCATCCCCACCTCCCCACACATACCTCAGGCACTCTTCAAGTGGTCACTAAGAAGAACGTGCCTTTCTGTGTGTATCTTTGGAACATGCCTTCCTTCCCCTGGGCTCTACATAACATTCAGTACCAACACTCCAGTACAGTCTTTCATCCATTGGGGCCACATGCCCGCTCTCATGGCTTCAAGCCTCATTCTCCATGGGCCCAGCGCTATGCCCCAGTCTTGTGGACAATGGTGGCTGAACTTCCTGCCTCTTCATCACCCTTGACGGGTTATTTCCATCAGCACACCGGTCACTTCCCACCCATTCTGAAACATTCTCCCCTATCCCCTGTTCTTCCTGTGACCCCTGCCCATTTCTCTGGTTTTTGGCTATTGTCTGCACCACTGGGACCCTCCCATCCAGATAGCTAAGGCCTCAGAGGGAGGGCAAAGAAGGGCAAAGGGGGGGGTTCCAATTCCAAGCCCTAAAACCCTTAGCTGCTACTCAGGACTGTTTCTTTCCCCCATCAACCCTTATCCATGTTCTACCCAAACAAATGTTCATGTCAGCTTCAGGCACCCAGTCTCTGCCACTTTCTCTGGGGCTCTCATTCATGGCCAAAACTAGAAAAGAGTTTCCTGTTCTGATGATACCCATATTCCTGGTCCTCACTCTGCCCCTCTGTTAGTTCCGTTCTGCACATCTTCCCACCAGCCTGTCTCAGCATCTCAGCTTTGAGTCCTTCATCTTTCTTGTAATCAAGCCATCAAAAATCTCCCACCTAAACTGAGGGAAACTATCCAAACTCAGAGAGTCTACCAAAGAACCAGCCTGGGAGCTGCAGAGGGGACTTGTTTGGTAAAGTGCTTTGCCAGTTTGAAGACCTGAATTTGAACCCCAGAACCCACTTAATAAAGCAGGTGTGGTGGCATGCTCTTTTAATCCCTGCACTAGGAAGGAAGAGACAGGTGAGCCCTGGGGTGCATAGCTCTGCCAGCCTCACTGGTGAGTTCTCAGGTGAGTGAAATACTGTCTCAAAAAAGATGTTGGACAGCACTTGAGAGATAACACTCTGAAAGGTGACAGAAAGAGAGGGAGAGAGAAACAGAGACAGGCAGAGAGACTGAGGAGAGATTTTAAGAACTTTGGCTTGGGAGATGAACAATGGTAAGAGTGTCTGCTCTGCAGGTATGAGGCATGAGCTTGACCTCCAGGACCCACATGAAAAATCAAGCCTCATTTACACCTGCAACCCTAGTGCTGGAGGGAAAATATGGATGATTGCTGGGGCTGCTGGCCTAGCTCAGCTTCTGTGCAAGAACCTGACTCAAAGGGAAGAGTAATAGAGCAGAGCATCCAGTGTCTTCTCTGGCTTCTGCAGGTACCCAAAAGTGTGGGTACACACGTACATGTGCACACACGCACACACACACACACACACACACACACACACACACACACACACACACACGCTCACCAGAATGAGCCAATACCCTTCCAAATCATCAAGGTCTTGAAGGATGAAGAAAGACTGAGAAACAGTCATAAGCTGACAAGGACGCAGGATAGTTAAAATTCATTGGTATCATCGTCACCACACAGGGGTTGACCCAGTAAGAGAACTTTGGGCAGCTGACAAAATTTCAGTCAGGTCTACAGGTGAAGTAACAGTGTTGTGTTCATGCTGACATCCTCAGTTTGATCACGGTCTTGTGGTTATCTAAAATGTTAAAGTCCAAATCCGGGTGTGGTGGCACAGGCCCTTAATCCCAGCACTCAGGAGGCAGAGACAGGCAGTTCTCTGAGTTCAAGGACAGCCTGGTCTACAGAGCAAGTTCCGGGATGGCCAGAGCTACACACAGAGACACCCTGTCTCAAAAGAAAGAAAAAAAGAAAGAAAGAAAGAAAGAAGGAAGGAAGGAAGGAAGGAAGGAAATAAAGAAAATTTAAATTCAAGCCAGTGTAGTTTTCACATCTGTAGTGCCAACATTTGGGAGACTGAGATGGGAGGGTGGTACACTTGAGGCTAACCTGGACTACATCGAGGGACCTTGCTAATGTTTGGGGAAGTGGGCTAAGGTGCAGCTTGAATATTTTCACACGTATATATTTGTGTATGTGAAGAGGGGCAGGATGGGATGCAAGTGTGCTAGTGATCTGTGTGACAGGAGGGGACACAACAGTAAAGCAGTCCAAGTGGGACAGCACTATGTGTCCGCTGGGTCCCACGGGTCAGTCTCGGGTTACCCAGCTTGGTAGCAGGTGCCTTTACTCACTGAGGCATCTCCCTGGCCTGAAAAATTGGAGTATTTTGTGCCATTTCTGAACTGTTTTAAAGCCTAGAATTTCATAAAAAGATAAATACCAAAACTGGATTTAAAACACACACACATTCATCCCTTAGACGTCTGATCCAAACCTGTGCCTCCCTAGGCTTTCATATCTCAAGAAATGTCAGTGTGACCAAAACTCTAAGGGTCACCCTGGAGTCCTTAGCTCTCTGAAGTTCAAGCCTTAGGCAATCTCTACCTATACTAGTTTCAAAATATTCTCCAGACCTACCTAGTACCTTCTATGGCTCCTTCCTCCAGCATCCCACAGTACCTAGGGGCTGGCCTTCCCACCCAGCTGCTGGCTCTCACAGCACTTGTCCCTCTGCAGCTCCTCACTAAACTGAGTTGCTCGGGAGCGTGCAGTGTACTGTATATATTGGTAAATTGTTACGTGCTGTTTAAGCTTGTAGAAAGTGGAACCTGAGAGTCAGGGGAAGCTCCTTGTCCCAGACTCCAGCATGTTTATTTCAGATATTCTCCAAAATGTTTCCTGTGGCAAACTCACCCCCTAGCTCTGCAACAGGAGAAGATAAATAAAACAGCAGAAAATTAAAAACACCGTGTCCTTGAAAACAACCAGAAGGTTTTCCTCCCAACTGGTATTACTATTATTTAATCCTATGATGTAAAAACGCCTGCGGGGGCGGGGAGTGCATCTAGGTCATCACAAGGGAACCCACTGAAACAACTAACCTGAGTTCATAGGAGCTCACAAACTCCGGAGCACAGCCAGAGAACCTGCAGGAGATGGAGGGGACCAGCCGAGGCCCTCTACATAGGTGTGAGAGTTGTGCAGTTTGGTCTATTTGTGGGACTCCTAGCAGAGGGATTGGGCTGGCTTTTGGGAACCTGTTCCTCATGCTGGGTTGCCTCTCCCAGTCTTATTCCAAGGGAGGAGCTTAGTTTTACCCAACTTGATATGCCAAGCTTTGTTAACTCCCACAGGAGGCCTGCCCCTTTCTGGACAGAAACAGGAGGAATGGATGGGAAAGACAGAGAGAAAGCAGGGCGAGGGGATGGGAGGAGGAAGAAGAGAAACTGAAGAAGGGATGTAAAATAAGTGAAAATATAATTTTTTAAAAAAGAAGAAAAATGCCTGCAGTGAGTGAGGATGAAGCCTAGGGGCAAAGCTCAGCCGGAAGCTGCTGGCTGCATCAACTTGTCCTGTTGGCGGCTGCTGATGTTGTCAGAACCTGATTTGATGCTCTCTATCTGCTACAGTTTGTTCTCTTACTTACCTAGGAGTCTCCTCCACTCAAGACTCTCTGAATTGGGCCAGCTGCCTACACAGGGCTTCCCTGGGTGATTTCTGCTGGATGGTTAGAAATCTCCAATTGGATGGTATTGCCTTCTGTTCCCTTTTTCAGCCCCACGCCGACAGCTGCTGGGTGTTTTAATAATGTCCTGCAGCTACTGCTTTTCTCTGTGACTATTTGTTTACTTTTGCTTGTTACATGCTTAACCTCATTTGTAAACCAAAGGCAGGCTACTATAAACTGTCCTTTGAGCACTAAGGACAGGAGACCTGATACTACCCACCTCTCCCTGAGGCAACTGGGGGCTCAGCTTCTGTCCTGCTGCTGTCTCACTGTTGGAGATACATTTCAAGTTTCCCCCTTGCACCCCGCAACTGGTTCACTGGTGTTCTTTGGGGTTCTGTTCAAGACTTCCTCTTCTAGGAAGCATTTCAAGATGACTTTATGTCGGGCCACCACAGCATTCTGCATTCCTCACTGAATTCCTTTGCCTTTTCATTTCCCAGAATTGGCTAGAAATTCTGAGATTAGAAGCAAGGCCTCACTCTGATGTAGTTCTATAGAGCAGACACGCTGTGTGGAGAGGCCACTGAATGGTGCACTGACAGGCTGTACCATCCACTATGGTTCCTCCTCCTTTGGGACATCATCCTTGCTAGGACACTTGGATGTCTTCATAGTACCCCAAGTTCTCCAGTTCCCCAGGGCAGACCTGCAAGGACCCCTCTCCACTTCTCCCATGGCTCTGCAGAGACTAGGAACTCCTGACAGCTCTTGCCTGGCCAAAGGCTTTTCTAGAATTCCAGGACTCTCTCTGGAATGTGCAGCCTGTCTGGAGAATGCTTAGGCTGGGTCACAGGTGCAGAGGCAGTACAGTAGCAGGGAAAGCAAAGACAGCTGTTGCCATTCCAGCTGGAGCCCGGTTGTCATAATCAGCTGTCTGTCCTAAAAGCATTGCTGCCAACACCTCCACTTCCTTGCAAACCCCCAACTTCGCCTCCCCAGTCACTGCTCTGGTTGCGTCTCTGGCCTGGGCATCCACCACTAAACTAGAAATATCTCTAGGCCTCAGGCTTTCATTTTCTGTCAGGGAAAAAGACCGGATGGGTGACTGGAGGCTAGTCTCAGAGGGCCAAAGGAACAAGACAGTAGATCTATTTGATCTAGTCTGTCAGAATCCTTGGCTGGCTACAAGGTGGCTAAGTCCTCTTGTAGACTCGCCAGATGACCTTGGTTCTCTGGGGCCATTGGGTCCTCATCAGTAAAATGAACAACAAAATGTGGGATAAACTACTTGCTTGTCAGAGACCCAGAATCAGTATTCCTGATGGGAAACACTGTGGGAAGATGGTTAGCGCCATAAGCCTGTTGGGTTTCATAAGACTTAGCTTCCTTTCAATCAGAGTGGAGAGGTTGTGCCAAGGAGCATCCAGTACCCACTGACCTAACTGCTCCTCCTGTTGGCTGCCATACGAATGACCCACGAAGTTCCCCTCCATCCCAGAGCCTGGCTAGAGTGGAAAGTGAGAATTGGCAGCTTTTGGTATGGTCAGTGTCTACTCCACACCTTTCATGAACTCCAGGAGCTTGTTAAAATGCAGATTCTGGGGGCTGCTGCAGGGCCCAGTCATCAAGAAGACAGAGAACAAAGTGTCACTGACCTAATGAAAGTCCTCTGGCAGAAGGAGGTTGAGCAGTCAGAACACAGGCCCTGCAGCCAGCCTGACAGGACTGAGGTCATTAGGCAGCAGGGAGCCCTGAGAAAAAACTGTGTCCCTCACAGGAAAACCAAAGCAAGATACCAGGCCTCTGGGGAGCCAGAATTTATTTGCATTCCCCCAGGAATAGGGAGAAAGTCTGGGGAAAGGTTAAAGGGCACAACCAGGTTCAGATCTAGGGAACCCTATTACATTGGTATCACAGGGAGGACAGGAGTGGATGGGCAGCTCCATGCAAAGCTGGTGTCTACTCCACACCCTTCATGAATTCCAGGAACTCTGTGGAAAGAGGACCGTGTATGGGTCAGAGGTAAGAGCTGGGCAGAGAATAAACAGCAGCAGATCTGGCCCTCCTCCCACCCTCTCACCATCGTAGTCAATTCGGCCGTCATTGTTCTTGTCACCGTCCTTCATGAGCTCTTCAATGTCGTCTTCTGTAATAGTCTCTCCCGTAGCCTGCAGCATCATCTTCAGCTCATCCAAGTCAATGTAGCCGTCAGCATTTCTACAGAGGGGCAAGGGGCACCCTGATCAGAGCTCAGGAGATGGGGAGGGAAAGAGGCGCCACCCCCTACATACAACCCCAGGAGGCAGGGCAGGGACACTAGACATCTCCGCACACAGGACGGGAGATAGACTGCAGGGCGTCTAGCGTGAGATCTGAGACGACCCCTCCCCTCCGTCCCGCTCTCACTTGTCAAACATGCGGAAGAGATCCGACAACTCCTCCTCAGACTTCCCTTTGCTGTCATCCTTCATGCATCGAACCATCATGACAAGAAACTCATCGAAGTCCACCGTGCCACTGCCTGTGGGTAGACAGCAGGCCCGAGGGAGGACATGGTTAGCATTTGGCCGGCTGCTAAGCCCTCTTGTAGACTCGCCAGATGACCTTGGCTCTGACCATGCCAACACTATAAGGATAGCATGTTCATTTGCCCACTCTTCTTATTGGAGGCAGACTCTTGCTCTGTAGTCCAAGCTGGCCTGGAGTGCCCTATGTGACCCAATGAGACTGCCTTCAAACTCATCACAGCCGTACTGTCTCAGCCTTCTTGGCATCATAGGCATGAGCTGTTTGCCGAGTTTCAGGATGTGATGTCTAAGATTGGAAGCCAGTGAGCCCAGGGTGTTACATGCATGGAGACTAGATGGAATAAAGGTGCTCACCATCCTCGTCCACCTCATCGATCATCTCCTGCAGCTCCTCAGGTGTGGGGTTCTGGCCCAGCATCCTCATCACCTTGCCCAGCTCCTTGGTGCTGATGCAGCCATCCTCCGCACCCAGGACAAAGATATCAAAGGCAGCCTTGAACTCTGTGTCCAACAGTAGGGTGAAGGGACAGGATCAGCAACCAGAACACTGAAAATCCAGGTCCTTGTGGCCACCAGAGAACCACCCACCTCTGTCTAAGGGTTTGTTAAGGTCATAGCAAGGAAACCCTCAGACTGTGGCATCTAATTTGGGGTTCTTTCCTGGAAAGGCATCCCCACGTTCCCTCTACCTAGCCCCACTGCCCCTCAGTGGGAGACACTCACCATTCTTCTGCTCTTCTGTCAACTGCTCTACCTAGAGAGAAAAGGGAACTCAGGACCCAGATTCTCAGCCTTACTGGAGACTGCTTTAGAGACAGACCCATTTCACAGATGGGAAGACTGAGATTGGGAGGAGGCATACACTCCCAGGTTACAGAGAACTCTTCAGTTCTCCTTTCCTGCCCTAAAGCCCAAAGGTGACCCTGCTGATCTTCTAGAGGCTGCACTATGAGCCAAGGTGACAGGCAGGCACCCCTTCCAAGAGCAAGGTGTCCTGAGTAACAATACTCAATGACCATTCCATGCCCTTTAGATCACCCTAATGAAACCTAAGCTTCATGGCCTAAAAGACAGCTGTCCCTCAGGTTGAGACAATAAAACTAATGTGGGGGAGAGCAAAGCTACCCACTGTAACCTGACCAGGGTGGCCACTGAGCTATTTTTAAAGGAGGACAAAGTTAAACCTGGTGATTGTTCTGGGGACATTGGTATGCAGGGGGTGGGGCAATGTTATCTGCCCCCCTGGCCTACTGGTGCTGTCTTAGGAGCCAAAATTAGTCCCCAGCCCCGCCAGGCCTTGTATGGGCACTGGGTGGAGGTCTAACCCCCCCACACCCACACACTCCAGCTCCACAGACTCCTACAAGATAGGCAAGGATACCATAGGAACCAGCTGCATGCAGCCCCTCCCTGCTCACAAGAGGGGCCATATTCCGGGGGTTGAGGGAGAATTCCCTGGGACAGCTGTTTGCTAGGATTTTCTTGTCTCTGGAGCAGGTAGAGCCTATATCAAAAGCCCTTCAGAGTCCTCAGGAAATTACAGAGTCTTGGGGTGATGTCCTCTGGCTCTGACTCTTACTATCCTCAATATCTACCTAAGCCAAGAGCCTGCCAAACCTTACAAGGACTAGGTTTCAGCTTTCTACTCCCTCTCCCCAGGCCTGGACCTCCTGAGCACTTCCCAGAATCCTCCCACCTTCTGCAGTGTCTTCAGCCAACTCAGAGGCTGAAGGAGAGTGGCAGATCTGAGCATATAAGAAACAGATTGTGAGAGGTAGAAATGGGGGGATGGAATGGAGATACACAGAGAGACAAGAACTCAGAGAGACAACGAGGAAGAAACAGATGGAAAAACCGAAAGACAAATACAGAGGTGTAGCCAGGACAGTGACAGACTAGACATTTAGAAACAGAGGGGGACACAGGATGCTAAAAGCTGGGACCACACCTCTAACCACCCTGATGGCCCTCCCCAGACCTCAAGACTCCTACCTTTTCATACCCTTCAAATGTCAGCCCCACTATTCCTTTGAACAGCTTAGCAATAGATGTATGGGGCTTCTTTTGAGTCCTCCATCACTTCTATCCTGAGGCACCCCTGCCCCCCATTCTGAACGGAGTAAAGCCCCAATGGGCCTACCTCCCCACCAAGCCTTTTAAGAATCATCCCTTACCGCAGCTTTGTAGATGTCATCCATGCTGGAGGCAGCTTGCAGTACAGGCTACTGGGGTTGCCAGCCAGCCAGCCCTCAGCCCTGGGCTTAAATAGCCCTGCCTCCCTCCACCTCCTGCTGCATTCCCAGCCCAGCCCACCACTGCCTGTAATATCCTCCACCCTCTCCCCTGGTCCCTGTAATCTCAAACTGGCCAGAGTCCCTGTATCCTCTGCCTGGGCCAGGAACTATGAAAAACCACAAGGACCAACCAGGTCTCCTGCCGCCTGTTCCCTGTACCCCACAGTGAATTCTAAAAACAAAACAATTCATTTATTATATTTATGTGTGCAGTCAGAGGAAAATGTGTAAGAATCATCTCTCTCTCTCTCTACTACCTAGATACCCAGGACCATCTCAACAGCCTCAGGAAAAGTGTCTTGAATGAATGAAAACATGGAGTCCAGGCCCAGACAGGGAATATGACGTTGTAGGCTCCGGGCCAGCCAGGTCCCTAAAGCTAGTTCAATCTTCTATACAATGGAAGAGGTGGGGATAATACCCCCATTTTCCAGATAAGAAAACAAGAATCTTTCAAATGGACAGTGACTATCTACAGAAAGTCCCTACCTTATATTACTCCTCCCAGGAGGGAGTTACATGCAGACAGACTTGCAGTGTAAGCCCTGCCAAGAAAAGCCTCCTATGAGGTTCAGAGTATAACATGAACCTGGTAAGGGCAGACATCACTGGTCTGCCTAGCTAGGCTGGGCTGGCCTCGAGCCCTTCGGTCAGATCTGCCATGCTCCAACCTTCTATTTCTCAAGGACAGCAATGTTCACTTTGAACTTGAGTCAGCTGTGCTCTGTGATTCAACAAGTACTCCTAAAGAAGCCTATTTGTAGCAGGGTTCTCTTTCTTATTCTCCGGTTGAATCACCTCTTCCCCCCTGCTAATGATGTTTCCTCATTTAAGCTCTAAGCTTTTGTGTCCAGGACTGGTCTGTATCCCCCTCAATTTGAGCTCTTCTTCTTCTTCTGCATCTAGGGAACCGGGAAGACAGCACATACTTCTTTACGTGCCTGCACTCTGCTTCATATACATCCCCTCCCCCAACAAACACACCAGTTTGCAGCCTAGCACACAGCGGGGGTGTGCTGAGCAATGCGGAATCATCACCCTCAATTCTCCATCTCTAATGTAACAACAGACCCCCTGAGTATCAGAGTCAGTCTGGCCCTTGCTCCAGTTCTAAGTCCAGTTCCTATCGTCTTCATCTTGCTCTTACTACACAGGGAATGAGCCTAACAACCAGGCGAGACCCTGTTAATGTCCCTTCTGGAAACAGAGGCCAGACGAAGCCGACTGGCTTTGGAGAATTCAGAAATCCCTTGGCCTCTAACCTCCGCTGCTGGGGGCCAAACCGACCATAACCACCGCTGCAAGAGAACCAAAGAGCTACACATGTACACAAAAGGCAACTAGGCAAGCCCGCGGAAGCTACGCATGCGTGCCATGGCCGGTCCTGTCAATTACGGGCGAGGGGCGGGGCGAGGGCGCGAGGAGGCCAAGATGGCGGCGCGGGTGCGAGCGGGGGGCGGCGGGGCCCGGGGGGCGGTGGGACGCTGACCCCGCCCCCTGCTGCTGCCAGTCTGCGCCGGGCGTCGGCAGCGGCGGAGCCCGCAACATGGCGGCGGCGGCTGCGCTCAGCTTCGGGCCCGAGCGGGAGGCCGAGCCGGCCAAGGAGGCGCGCGTCGTGGGTTCCGAGCTCGTGGACACGTACACGGTGTGCTGGGGGAAGCCGGGGGCTCGAGGAGGGGCCTGGGTCGCACATCCGCTGAGGAGCGGGTCGAAGGTTCCCCGGTAGCGGCGAGGCAGCCCCAGAAATGGGGCTTCTAGTGGAGGAGGTTGATTGGCATAGGTCCTGGAAGGGGGTTCCAGCGCGAGGCGCGTGGATGGGGTTGGGGAAAGGGTGCGCGAGGAGAAAAGGAGACGTGTTGCAGGACCTGGGGAAGAAGGGATGTGTAGGTGAGATGGAGTCCCTCTAGATCCTCCATGCAAGGAGGGATGCCAGCCCAAGAGACCATGATAAGGAGTCGGGGAGGAAGGGGACTCCGATAGATGGAAGCAAAGGACAGGGCCAGGGATCCATCCTCAGGTGGTGAAGCAGAGGGGGCAGATCTTGATCTCCTCCATCCCCACAGCCCCAGTCGCAGTCCAGATCAGCCCTGCAAAGTGAGGAGACGGTATGGGAAAATGGGCCTTTGGGGTCTGGTGGGAAAGATTGGACCCCAGTCATTGTGAAATGAGAAGTTACCTGAAGGCGCAAATACAGAACCTACAAACCTTAGGGGACTTCATGGCTTTAGGGAAGAGGGGCAGCAAGCTTCTAACCTATCCTTGTAGGCAACAAGGGAGACCTGACAAAAATGAAGGTAGCCTTGGTAATGATGTTAGACCCTTCTGGTGCTGGATAGGGTTGGATGCCAGGCCTGCCAGGCTGCCAGGTGAAAACTAGTTCTGTTGTGGGGGCTCCTGGGGCACCTTCCTGTCTCCTTGTCCTTTGTTCCCAGGAGGGTGGACAGTGGTAAGGGCCTTGGCCCTGCCTATGCCTCTCCCCATTGGCTCCCATCCTGATACCGGACCCTGAGGGCTATTCCTCTAGCTCTTCCCCTTGCAAGGAAGGGGAATTGCCTCGGTGGAATTCTGGCTGGTGGCTCCTTCTGGAGCAACAGGCTGGTGCTGGAGAAATGGCTGCCTGTGGGGGGGGATCAGTCTAGTTAACTGTTCCCACCCACCTTTCCCTGCTACAGACAGAAGCAGGGAAGCTAGGACCATGGGGCTTGCTCATCTGGTTAAGGGATGAGGTCACTCAGCTGTGACTAGCTGCAGTCAGTAGAGGTTTATCTCCAAAGAGCTCTTTCTGTTCGGGGCTTTGCCCTTCCTCCATGTGACTGGGAGCAAGGTGGTGATCCAAGCAACCATCATTTGTCCCTGGGTGTGCTGCATTGGATGTTATTAACGTACCTGTCTTTTGTTAGGTGTTAGGTCTACACAAATCATTTCATACTTATTGCTTTACTTGATCTTTAAGCCTGTTGGGTTTCAAAATGGAGGGATTGAGGCCCAGAGAGAACTCAGGCTCCTAGTCACTTACATAAGCTGCACATAGGCCACACCCAGGAAGTAGGATAGACAGATTTTTGAACCCAGGTTTTCTTAACCACCAAAACTATATCGTCTTCTGTTAAAGCTGATTGGACCACTGCTGCCCCCAGAGCATGGCACTGCCTGGACTCCTGATTCAGCAGCAGAATTCAAAATCATAGCCAATGAAAAATGATAATCACAGACCTGCTTCTAGGATAGAGTCGAGGTACCTGAAAAGATGTATAGCAGAGACACTGGTCCTGCCCAATCAGGCTCTGCTTTTCTGCCCCTTAGAACAGACAGCCTTGCCTACAACTCAGGTTGGGTTTTGAATTATGTGGAGGCAGGATATAAAAATCTAAGGAGGTGTGTTGAGCTAGTGACATTTTCATTCTTTCCCGATGATGTAAGCACAGCTTTACTCCAAACCTCACAGAGCTGTGAGGGAGGCTGAGGAAGGCTGGGTCGTCACTGCTCAGCAGGGGTCAGGTGCAAATTGGATGTGGAAGGGATGCCTGACTGTGGACTTTTGGGGAGTGGGTCTGAATCCTTTGAGGCCGTTGTGGGGACAGGGTTCCCTTGCCACAAGGAATCATTTTTCCCTTTAGGTTTATATCATACAGGTTACTGATGGCAACCATGAGTGGACAGTCAAGCACCGTTATAGCGACTTCCATGACCTACATGAAAAGGTAATCTTAAGAGCTGGGAACCTGTATTTCAGGGCTTAGGGGCTTGAGGACCAAGTTTCCATTGTGACACACATTATTTTAGGGCAAAATTGCCTCCACATCTATTGTTTGCTAATTTCCTAAAAATTTATTTATGACTGGTCATAGTGGTTCACACCTATAGTCTCAGCACTTGGGAGGCAAAGGCAGGTGGACCTCTGTGAGTTTGAGGCCAGCATGGTCTACAAAGGGAGTTCCAGGACAGCCAGGACTGTTACGCAGATAAACTCTGTCTTTAAAATAGTGTGTGTGTCTCTGTGTGTGTATCTGTGTGGGATTTATGTATTTATTTTAGGAGGGGATGCACACATGCCATAGCCCATGTGTAGAGGTCAGAAGACAGTGTGTGAAAGGTGGTTCTCCTTCTACCACATAGGCCCCAGGGATTGAACTCAGATCATCAGAGTCAGTACTAAGCGCCTTTACCAGATGAGCATCTTATGGGCTTTATAGTTCACTTTAGTGGACCAGTCCCATAATACATGTGGAAAAATATGTATTATTTTGGTTGGTCCTAGAAATTCAACCCTAGTATGAGACCATGTAAAGTAGTATAATTAAATTTTTATTTTAAAATTACCATATTCCTGAGGAGAGCACAAGTTTGAACATGTTCCACAAAATATATTTTTACTTTTTAATAACAGATTGAAATTATATTTTTCCTTTGCCTTTAGAAAGAGCTGCTTTTCTGTGGGATGTTTACAGTGAGAATATCTTAAAGATACAACACAGACTCCTTTAGTTTTCAAACTTCAGGGGTCTAAGCACTATTCTCAATGTCCCCAGAGACTGAAGATGAAATTTCTCACTTAGAATTATATTAGTTTTTCCAGTACTACTTGGATTTAGAGAGGCCAAATCCTGGGTGCATTTGGTGGAGCACTAATCCTGGAACTGTTACCAAGAGTGACTGTGGACGATATGATAATTGTCAGCCTAGATCTTATGTAGACACAGAGCTTCTTGGTCTGTGGTTGATGTACTTGTGTGTGTGTTTTTTTGTTTTTTGTTTTTTTTTTTTTTTTACAGCTTGTTGCAGAGAGAAAAATTGACAAAACTCTACTTCCACCCAAAAAGATAATTGGAAAGAACTCAAGAAGCTTGGTGGAGAAAAGGGAGAAGGACCTGGAGGTGTACCTCCAGACTCTCCTGGCCACCTTTCCCAGTGTGGCCCCCAGAGTCTTGGCTCACTTCCTGCATTTTCATTTCTATGTAAGTTCCCTTTGGGGTTCTCAGCTTTGCCTATCAACCCACAGCCACTAAAGTTCATGATGTATACCTCAACTTTGAGGAGAAACCGACTGGACCCTGATTCTGAGGTTAGAAGATAACCTCAGAATCTTAAGGATCAGGTACAACAGATCATGTTTGTTGGTGGGTTCATGTTAAATCAGACTGGCCACGTATTTTCTTCTACTACAAGGCATTTTGTTTTGCAAAACTATCTCTTGATTTTTAAGGTAGATTTCTTTCCTAATGCGTGAGGATGGACTAGGAAGAAGGAATACCTGGTGTAGACATACTGTTGCAATGTTGGCTCAGACTCAACACCAATGAGGGAATTAGTCATTCTTCTTTGAGTTTAAGATTATTTTATTTTTAGTCTTGTACGTTTGTGTGGGGTGTATACATATCAATATAAACACCATGTAAACGGGGAGGATGCTGGGCCCTTAGAGCTTGAGTTCCGGGAGATTGTGAGTCACCCAGGGAACTGAATCTGGGCCCTCTTTAAGTGAAGTTTGCTCTTTTAACTACTGAGCCGTACTGTTGGCATAGCTGTGGACCTGCTGTGGTGGGACGTGTGTAAGAGGAACAAGTCCTTGCCATTCAGGCTCACGCCCTTGATCCCAGCACTTAAGAGGCAGAATCTTTTGAGTTTAAGGCCAGCCTGGTCTACATAGCAAGCTTCAAGCCAGCCAGCAATACACAGTGAGACTCTGTCTCAACACTCAGCCCCCAGCAAAAGTAAAACAAAATAACTCAACAAAGGAATAGATCATAAAACAGGATATAGACTAGTGTTTTAGTTTTATAAGGGATTAAGTTGATAAAGTTGTCTATGAAGAAATATGGAACCATTTTCTTTGAGAGGTTTTCTGATAACTTATTCTACTATTTAATTATTTTCCCCTTAAATGATGAAGATGATCTTGGCTTATAGGAAATATTTACTTTAAAATAATTCTTTTTTTGAAGTTGCAGAGTAAAAATCCTGAATCCTTTTTAGAGTCCTAAATAGAGCCTGGAGATCTGAAGTTTAGTGATGTGGCTAGCTTCCTACCACTAAGCTGGAAGAAACCATACATGTTGGAATAGATCTGTATACCATCGTTTGTTGTGAATGTCTTTACATTTCCATGTATAAGAAAAAAATGTTCTTTCCTATGGGAGTCTGTCAAATAAACTTCCATTTTCCTCTGAAGAAGAAAACCGATAAACATTTCTTTGAAAGGATAATTTGTTGCTTAAGGCTATCTTTTCTTTGGAGAGGTTATCCTGGCTGCTGCAGGTATGCCCAACTCCGTGGTGGGAAAGACCTGAATGCTCTTTTTAGTTAGACTTTCCTGCAGTAGTTCTGGGGCAGGCCTAACTGTGATTCTGGTTTGAAGCATGGCCTCAGAACTGTTCGGACATATTTGACATTATGGATATCAAACCTATACATGGGTTCTATAAACCTGAGGATTTTAAAGCTGTCATTAGGTTCAGACGGGTTTCTCAGCCATGGCACTGGTGTCACTTTGAACTGTGAGGGCCCTGCCCACCAGTACCCTGGCCTCTGCCCTTGTTGGTTTAGCACTTTCCTCCGTGTCTCATCCACTACAGTTCTGTTCTTTAGGGGAGACAATGCCTCTTTTCTCCCGGTGGGAAGGGGCAAAATCACCCACTGAGAACTGCTGGGCCAGCTCTTCCTTTAAATTCAACTTCGGGGGCTGGAGAGATGGCTCAGCGGTTGAGAGCACCGTCTGCTCTTCCAGAGGACCCGGGTTCGATTCCCAGCACCCACATGGCAGCTAACAACTGTCTGTAGTTCCAGTTCCAGGCAAACACCAAGGCAAATAAATAAATAAATAAAGTTTAAAAAAAAAAAAAAAAAAAAAAAAATTCAACTTTGAACCAACACAGTTTAAGAACATTGTCAGTTTTTCTGCAGGCAGAGACTCTCTAGGGAATCTTTGTCTTAGCCATTATCTGCCTGGGGGTTGTTCCAGATCCTTCTAGCCCTTGTGTGCTGACATCAGATGAGGTGAATGGACCCAGGGAATCCTATTTGTCTATAGTGTGGACTACTTAACATTTTATTTTGTTAAGACAGGCTTTCACTATATAGATGTAGTTGGCATAAGATGTATTCTGTAGCCCACGGTGGCCTTGAACCTGCAGAGATCCTCCTGCCTCTTCCTCCTGAGTACTGCAATTACAGAAGAGGCCAGCATGCCTGGCTTTGTATTGGTTGTTCTCGTTTCCTTTTTGTTTAGGGAGAAATACTTTTAGATTGAGATATAATTCACATACTATAAAACTCACTGTAAGTGTCCAATTCAGTAGTTTTTTGCTGTCTTAATCCCAGAACACTCCATCACCCACAACACAACCCTGTATTTAGTTCAGTCACTGTCTGTCCCTTCCTTTCCCAAGCCCTTGGTACTCACTGCCTCACTTTCTACTTCTGTGAGTTTGCTTGTTCTCAGTGTTTTATAAGTGGTTCACATAACATATAGCAACTTAATTTATTTCCAGGGTCCATTCATTTTGTAGCATTAATCTTTTAGTTCTTTTATGACTTACATATTCTTTGGATATACATTCAGAAATCCCTTTTTAACCTGATTTTGAATTCTGTGGTTTCTGTTGCCTACTGGCAACTATGGTTTGAAAATGTTAAATGGAATACTCCAGAAGTAAACAGTTCATGAGTTTTAAATGTACTATTCTGAGTAGTGTGGTGAACTCTTTCACAGGATTCAGCTCTTTGTCTGGTGGTTCCACACTATACATATATCACCTAATAGGCCATTAATCACGTAGTAGCCATCTCAGTTGTCAGATAGAGTGTCACAGTGTCACAGTGCTGTGTTCAGGTAGCTCTGATTTTATGTGGTAATAGCCCCAAACACCTGATTCACAATGCTGGCAATTCAGATGTGCCAAAATATAGCCATGAAGTGCTTCCTGTAAGTAGAAATGTAAAAGTAGGATATAATTTGAGAGACCCTATTACATAATTTTTATTACAATATTATTTTTAATAATTTTATTTTAGAGTATTAATGTTTGGCTCTGTCTTATTTTAGACTAGACCTTATCATGAGTATGCATTTGTAGGAGAGAACAGAGTGTATGAACTGTATAGTTTTGGGCATCTGTGGGTTTTAGAGCAAGCACTCCATGGCTAAGGAAGGACTGCCATACCATATTGTATTTATCCATTCATTATCCCCTTATCTGAGATAATAAATACATTGCAAGGGCTCCAGTAGACAGCTAAAACAAAGGCTAACACTGAACCCTACCTATCTGTATTCTTTCCTACATATGCATTTTCAAATCCATTGTTTTTTCTATCTTAAGTATGTATGTATTCTAATCATAATTTTTCAGTTTAAAGTATCACAGCAAATCTAGCAGGAATTTCTTCACAATTTCCTGGATAGAAGATTAATTTTTACTGGAGATCTTAATTTATTTTCCTATCAAATCAGAAATGTAGCTAGAAGTTTCTGGCCCAAGGTCCAGACCTGTAGTCCTGCAGCCATTTAGCCCCAAATAATCACACAAAGGCTTATATTAATTACAAGTTGTTTGGCTTGTGGCTCAGCTAGCTCTTTCAACTTAACTCAAACCATTTTTATTAATCTATATATTGCCACTTGGCTCATAGCTTACCTGCATTCTTTACATCTTGTTTCCTTGGGCAGAAGCTCAAGCATCTCTCCTGACTCTGCCCTCCTCCTCTATGCTTAGAATTCCTGCTTGCCTCTAAGCTGTTTTGCCATAGGCCAAAAAAGTCTCTTTATTAACCAATGGTATTCACAGCATACCGAAAGACATCCCACATCATAGAAACATTTTTCTTTTATGGAGTCACTTTAAGACTTGTCTTGGGCTTATCTGAATTCCTGCTTCTCTACTCCTACATGTTTAGATTGTTCTAATTTTGAGTAAGAGTACCTAAACACATGCATTTCAAAACCATGGTAAAGCCAAGATGGCTGCTAATGACTAGCAGACTATTAAGTGCTGAGTGTGTTATGTAGATACGTTAGACAAAAGACCAAGTCCTGTTCTAGGAGGGACAGAATGAGACAGCTGTAGAATTCATGGTACTCAGAATAGTCCTGCAATTTAAGATTTATGAGTCATTTATTTCTGGTATTTTCCATTTAATTTTGGACTATAGTTGGCCATGAATGACCACAGAAAATAAAATTGGACAAAGGGAATTGGGGGAGACTACTACATATGCATTTGTGTAAATGTGTTTTATACCTATTGAGTATAAAACACAGAAGAGGTGAGTTATATAGTATCTCTTGACTATTTGAGAAACCACCAGATTATTTTTTTACTCTTAGTCACAATATGTAGGCTCCATTTCTGCAAACACTGACCTGCACTTGTACTTATCTTTGTTTTTTATCTAGACATCATAGTAGTTGTGAAGTTTTCATTGTGGTTTTGGCTTGCAGTTGCACCATGATTAATGATGCTGAGATTTTTTTTTCTTAAAGATTTATTTATTATGTATACAGTGTTCTGCTTGTATATGTGCCTGCATACCAGAAGAAGGCATCAGATCTCATTTTAAATGTTTGTTAGCCACCATGTGGTTGCTGGGAATTGAACTCAGGACCTCTGGAAGAGTAGTCAGTGCTCTTAACCTCTGAGCCATCTCTCCAGCCCAAAGTTAGGGCCTTTTAATGCTAAACATAGACTACCATTGAGCTATACCCACAGCTTTTCACTTTATTTTGTTGTTGTTTCTTAGGACATGGTTTCTATATAGCTCAGGCTGGCCTCAAACTCACCATCCTCCTGCCTCAGCCTCCTGAGGCTGTGATTATAGGCATGAACCCCCACATCTGGCTTCCTTTACGTGATAATATCCTTTAAAAATACTAATTTATTTTTATTTTATATTTATGGGTGTTTTGCCTGTCTGTGCACCACATGTGTGGAGGCCAGAAGACAGGGGTCAGATCCCTTGGCACTGAGTTATGGACAGTTGTTAGCTATGTGGGTGCTGGCAATTGAACCCTGGTCCTCTGTAAGAACAGCAAGGTTTTTTTTTTGGTTGTTTGGGTTTTTTTTTTAAAGATTTATTATGTATACAGTCTGTATGTATGCCTGCATTCCAGAAGAGGGCGCAAGATCTCATTACAGGTGGTTGTGAGCCACCATGTGGTTGCTGGGAATTGAACTCAGGACCTCTGCAAGAACAGCCAGTGTTCTTAACTACTGAGCCATCTCTCCAACCCAAAGCAAGTTTTTTTGACCACAGAGCCCTGGATAGTATTCTTCGAAACACACATGTCTTAGATTTTGACAAAATTCATGTTTTGTGTATTTTGGTCACTTGTATTATTGCTGCCACGTCTGAGAAACCATTGACTAATTGGTGTCTCAAAAATTCATATTTTCTCTTATGAGTTTTGTTTTACATTTAGGGTTTAATCCATTTTGAGTTCATCTTTGTAAATGGCATAAAGTAGGGTCCATTTGATTCTTTCATAGTTTTTTCATAGGATTTTATTGACAAGGGAAAAGGCATCATTTTTCCTCCAGCCAACTCAAAAGTGGGGAACTCAAGGAATACGGTAGCCTTTAGTTCTTGTTCTCCTAGCCAGCTGCACTTTTAGCTTTCCAGACACACAATGATAAACCCCATTCCAGAATGTCAGCAGAATGCAGCTCCATGAATTATCATAACCATAATCATTCTGAGTTAGGACACCTCACAGTGGACTTAGAAATAGACAGAGCCAAGTCTGTCTTCCTGAACCTGTTTGTTTCAACCAGTTAATTCCAAGTCAGTCATTTAACTTTTCTCTGCCCTGTTCTGTTTTGTGAGCTGGAAGGTGATAATCTAGGGACTTTTTAAAGCCTGCGTGAGATTTTACAGTGAATATCTGAGGCTTAAAAAAGGGATGGGTCAGGGCTCACTACATGAGCTCACTACACCACACTAAGCTGTTCTGGTAAGGAAAAATACTCAGTTCTCTTCAAAGATAATGCTTATATCATTTCCTTATTTTAAAGCCACTTGGCTATAACCAAAAAAATTTTTGTAAATTTGAAATGAAACTGTCAACTATCTTAGTGTTGCCTGTAGAACCATTTTGCTTCTATAATTTGTTTTAGTTGCAAAGGGTTGAGATTGTGAATGATAACAAGCCTGTTTGGTGTGTTTGTTTTCAATTTACAGTCTTGAAGCTTTTTAAAGTTTATATGTGAATACTTTGGTGAGGAATTTTTGCTTAACATTGAATCACATATAATATGCCTGACTCCTGCTAGCACAAAATAAAAGCTGGACAAAGTCCCTCAACCTGCAACATGTGTGTCTCGATCACACCTGTGTGGTGGCCTCAGTAGCATATAATTAATCCCTGGTTAATACCCACTGACAGGCAAACTGCTTTAGCATGAGCTAAGCAGAAGTGTCAGAGACTGGCAAGGGTTTCTAATTGAGCATCAGAATTATGTATTTGGGAACACATACACTTATATATAGCTGGGCTCTGTGTCTAGACAGGTTGGAAATATAAAAAGCCTAACAAGTCCATGTAATGTAAAGCCCAAAGTGGAGGTGTAACTAAGGTGGACTGCTCATCTAGAATAGGAAAGGCTCTGGGTTCCTTTCCAGCACAATGAATTTTAAAGATGAGATAGATAGATAGATAGATAGATAGATAGATAGATAGATAGATAGATAGACAGACAGATAAATAGTAGATAGATAGACAGACAGAGAGATAGATAGATAGATAGAGCAAGCACATATGAGAAAGCAGGCATCTTCTTCCCAAGAGTGCACACCCACACATACATGATCCTAGTCACAGTGGCATGACTGATTAGGTTTATAACACATTTAGTATTGGGTGTTATTTTACAGTTTGTGTCACCTCAGCACAAATATAACATGGCATGTAGAGATCTACCCGTCCCCACAAGGTACTCCGCATGAGAGGCAATAGCAGGGTTGCTGAAACCCCTGCCCTGTTTTTTCCTGGCCCAGAGAGAAGCCTGATTCTGTATCACTTTGCCCACAGGTACAGTTTGACCAAAAGAAACGAGTGTTCTAGGTTTGTAGGCTGAGGAATTTTTGTGTTCCTCTTGTTCATGCACTCTCCTAAGGCAAAGGTCAGCCTGAGGAAGCCAAGTAGGAAGGTCAACAGTGTGTTTGTGCCCAGAGTGGAGAAAGATTGTTAATTTGCTTTGAAATTCCTCAGATGTTAAAGTGCTGCTCTTGGTCCCTGATATATCGCAGCTCTCTCTGCCCTCTGGAAAGCATAGCTCTGACCCTTAGCAGGGCTGTCTTCTGGCATGATTCTGCCTAGCACTGCTGACAGGGCAGGAGGCCCTTTTTCATCAGGAGCCCTCGGACAGGCTCCTTGTGCCTATACAGTGCCTGAGAGGCCTGGGAGTTGAAGGAGGTGTAGACTGGTAGCCCCTGGAGTTTCAGCACAAGTTGATCTGGTTATAAGAGGATAGGAAAGGTGCGCGAGAGACTTGTTTGTAGCCATTTCAAGCTTTCCCCTCAGAGCTACCAAGGGAGAGTAATGGGGTTTAGGAGATTGTAAGAGACTGAAGTTCGAGCTTCAGGGAACCCGTAGCCTCTGCCAGCTAGAACCTGTTCCTCTGTTAGCTGGCCTTTTACATTTTGACCTGTACCCTGAGCTCTCTAACCTTGAGGTATAGTGGCTTATCTTCTCTCTTTGGCTTTTTGTACACTGACGGGTGAGGTAGGAGAGGAAAATTCTTTTAAGCAAAAAGCAAACTATATAAAAACAACTCTTCTTGGGCTAGAGACATGGCTCAGTGGTTAAGAGCAGTGGCTGCTCTTCCAGAGGTCCTGAGTTCAATTCCCATCATCCACATGGTGGCTCACAACCATCTGCAATGAGATCTGGTGGCCCTTTCTGGTCTGCAGGCACACCTGCAAACAGAACAGTGTACACATAATAAATAAGTATTTAAAATAAATAAAAACAACTCTTAAATATCCATAGGGTAAAGAGAAAATTGGAATATATTCTTACATTCTTGAAGTCAAAAAGAGATCTCAGAGTCACAAAGGAAAAGAATTATAAGTTAAACATAAAAATTAAAAACCTCACATGTTAAGAAAACCACCTTTAACAAAGGACAAAATCATAATGCAGGCTAGGAGGAAAAGTTTACTGCATATATACAAGTGTTAAAATTGTTGTCATGAGCTGAGTGAAGGGCTCATATCTATCCCAGCTACTTGGGAGGCTGAGGCAGGATTCTGAATTTGAAGCCACCCAGGTAACTTAGAGATTCTATCTCAAAATAAAACACAGAAAGACTGGTTGCTACAGTTCAGTGATACAAGCCCTAGATTCAGTTCCAGTATTTGAGGGAGTGGCTATGATGTATTAAAGATTATAAGGAAGAGAAAAACAACTGACGAGGAAAACAGGAAAAGGACACCCTGTCCCCTACAACCTGGTGCTTTTTAAGTCTCATAAATACATAAATTGTGTGTTCTGGTGGCAATGGTGTTCCTATGAGTTGTGAGTTGCAGCCTCCATCTGGACTTGTTTACACAAGATATGTGGACTGCTGTCAGTCAGTATAATTTCTTACCTGTGGGAGATAGAGCTAAAGGTTTGTGGAGGTGTCCCCAAACCATATGATTGTTTTGGTTTTGTATTTAAATTTTCGGTATTTTATGTATCTGAGTGTTTTGCTAACATGAATGTATGTGTGCCATGGCTGTGCCTGGTGCCTGAGGAGGTTAAATTCTCTGAAACTGGAATTACCAGTGGTTATGAGCCACCATGTGAGTCCAAACCTAAGTCCCCTGGAGGAGTAACAAGTGTTCTTAACCGTTGAGCCATTTCTCTGGGCCCTCCAGGACTGTTTTGAGTACAGAGGCAACTTGTTATTTCTACAGAGGACCAAGATCAAGTACTTGAGTGTGTATTTTTGCTGGTTTATAGCCATATAGAGTTGGGGTGTCCCTGAAGCCCTCCACCTGTGTTTGCTCACCTATGTAACATGCTACACGGTAACAGCTCCCTCTTATGGGGTGCTGGAGAAGTCAGTGAGCCAGACCCTTCCGAGTACTTGTCTGGCATTGTCTGGTGACTTAAAGCCAGCATGTTAGCTGTTAATGTGAGTGAGGACTGGTTCTTGCCTCTTTGTGTCATTTGAAAACCTTTGCTGCAGGCTTTGTGGTACTGCCATGAATCTGAAAAGAGCACAGGAAAGGACAAGTACTCTTCTTTCTTTCTTTCTTCTTTTTGGGACAGGGTTTGTCTGTAGCCCGGACTGTCCTGGAACTCACTTTGTAGACCAGGCTGGCCTCAAACTCACAGAGATCCACCCACCTCTGCCTCCTGAGTGTTAGGATTAAATTCGTGTGCCACCACAACTGGCTTACTTTCTTTCCTTTCTTTCAAGAAACATTTGACATGAGACAAGGGGAAAATAGTCATTCAAAAGGAAAGTTAGTGATGCAGAGTCATGAATTCTACTTGGGTAATCAGGGCCTCCTTTCCAAAAAAACACAGGATTTCTTCTGTGCCACACCCTCTCTTGGGAGCTCCATTGTCAGTTCAGGGAGCTGCTGGCTCCTCAGTGAGCGCTTGGCCTGAGTCTGGCTCTGTTGGCTCCTGAGCTGCGGTGCACTCAGCCAGTGCCTGTGCAGACCTAGAGTTGCTTTTGCAGAAACCGTTCAGATGCCCGTCTATCTGGAGTCACTTAGTTCCCTTCTAAGCTCCTTGCTTCATTCTAGGGTTTCTCCTCCTTTAATTGTTCACCATCTAGAAGTTGGGTTCTACTTGCTGCCTGCAGGCCATGTGTGGTCTAAGACAGCTATGGAAGCCAGCCAACACAAGACAGGAAATTACTTAAAACATTATGAGATGTTTCTTGTGGTTGTATTGTTACTTGATTGTACAGTTCTCAGTCATGAATGTTGTAGGTGACAGTGTCTTATTGCCCTGTCAAAAGGTTGGACACTCATGAGATCTAGAGTTGGCACTGTGGGAGTAAATTGAGGGGGTGTCAGGGAGGGTGCACTTCCAGGGATGGGGCAGGCAGACTTCTAACTGCAGTTTGTTTTCTCCACAGGAAATAAATGGTATCACTGCAGCACTGGCTGAAGAACTCTTTGAAAAAGGTACATAGCCATTTACCTAATCTAGTAGGTAGATGTAGGCACAGAGTGGCACCAAACTCATCTGTTAGATCCTAGCCAGGTCCCACCTCCTTGAGTGTGTCAAGTCCCTGGCCCTGGCCCCCAGCCAAGTCTACCTACCCCTTGCTCTGCTGGTGGGGATCCTTTAAGTTCTTTATTATAATTCTGTTATTGTGGGGTATGTGTATGTGGGCACATGTGTCACAGCACACATGTGGAGATCAGAGGACAACTTGGTAGAGTCAGTTCTCTCCTTCACCTTTATGTAGGTTCTGGGGATCAAACTCAGGTAGCCAGGCTTGTGTAAGGTGAGTGCCTGGGACTCACCTAAGTCTCAAGATCTATTCCCAAGCCACACGGGTGTTGAAAGGTGGCTGGCATGCTGCCATCTTGCACCTGATTTGTTTTTGCTTGAAAGTGTTCAGATTGCAAATAGAAGCCGATCTTGAGTCGTGATCTTATTAACACTAACAGTAGTGGGATGAGCACTCCCTGCCAACAGTCTTCTATGTAGCATCTTACTGCTTCCTGGGGCAAGGGTAAGGACACTAGTGGTCAGAGGCTCAGAACCTGCTAAAGGAACAATTGAAGGTCCAAACACTTGCATCTGAGGTCTCTGCAGATTAGAGGGAGCGGAGTAGTTGTGACACCTAGAGGACTGTCTCCCCCAGCCTTCTCTTGGCTCAGCACCCCTACTCAGCCTCCCTCTTCAGGATGGCTTCCCAGGCCCACAGCCCATCCCTTCTCTCTCATCATGTGTCTAGGATTACCCTGTGCCCAGTGTAAGCTCAGAAGGGCTACTTCTGTGTACCTAAGACTGTAGGTCTGCATGGTGGATGAGGTGGATGCATGTCATAGGTGTTTGCTGCATGCTTATTGACTTTTGGCTTGGTGCCTCTATTCCCTGGCTGTATAACAGGCTGGAACTGGGGCTGGACGCTCACCCTTGGGTTTGGCTGTTACAGGGGAACAGCTTCTGGGAGCCGGTGAGGTCTTTGCCATCAGGCCTTTACAGCTCTATGCTGTCACGGAGCAGCTACAGCAAGGAAAGCCTACTTGTGCCAGTGGTGATGCCAAGACTGACCTTGGGCATATCTTAGACTTCACCTGTCGCCTTAGGTACCTTAAGGTAAAGATACAGCAGCATAGCTGTGGATAGTCTCAGTGGATGAAAGCCACCTGATACTGTTGTTGATGCTGTGCTTCTGCCTGTGAGCACCAGAGGGCATCGTGGCCCATTGAGTCTGACCACTGCAACCACAGTCACGCAAGAGTACAGCGCTCAAGTCGTCACTACAGCATCCATAACTTAAGTCCATCTTTGGCCTTAGGTTTCTGGCACAGAAGGACCTTTTGGGACCAGCAACATTCAGGAGCAGCTCCTGCCCTTTGATCTTTGCATATTCAAGTCTCTTCATCAGGTGGAGGTAAGGCCCAAGGCTGTGCTGAGCAGCCTTGCACTGTCATCTGTCTGTAGGGAATGGTTGGGCTAGCAAGTGGTAAGGCACTGTTACTCTCATATTTGGCAATGTGTTAACAGTTTCTATCCAAGTACATAAGCCAGAAAGGGACAAAGGCAGAAAGTGGTTTGCAGGTCTCCGTCCCTGGGGTAGGCTGCAGGAAGGGTTAGAGAGCAGAGCACGAGAGCTTAGTCCCCTCAGGCCTCCCATGGCATCGGGAACATGTGTTACTCAGGTACAAGTCAGGGAAATCATCCTGAAATCCAGACAGAGGCAATTCCAAGTCTTCGTTTTTTCAAGTCAAAAAGACTTAAAGGCTCTTTCCTTCTAGGGCACCCACACCTAACAAAAAAATGCTTTATATTACTTTCTCCTGAATTCTGGTTCTTAACACTAATTTTGTACAGTAAAACCATGTGTTTTCTAAACTTGGCTTTTGTCTTCAGCTCTGCCCAGTGCCCATGTACTCTTGATCAGTCTTCCTCAACTTCCTTCCCTGTGAAGTATGGATGCTTTTGTTCTCAGTTTACAATTGAGAACACTGAGCCTTGGGAGGATGAGAAAGTTAGGCCAGGATATTGAATTTGACTAAATTTTAGAAGCCTGCTGCCATTGACCTGTTCTTGCCTGAGGACAGTGGGGTTTGGTGGATAAGTAGGAGAAATGCTCCATGTGCTGTGGAGGAAATGCCCCTTGTTCTCCAGCACTGATTCCCATATCCTACCTTTTCTGTTTACTTGACAAGCTTTGGGTATCCCTTAACCACAAAGATGGAAGTTGTGGCTCATAATGAGCCTGAGAGCCCATTTTTGAAACAGGGTCTCACTATGTAGCCCTAGCTATCCTGGAACTCACTATGTAAACCAGGCTGGCCTCTAACTCAGAGGGATCTGCCTCTGCCTTTTGAGTGCTGGGATTAAAGGTGTGTCCCACTATGACTAGCTAGATTCCTTTCTTACTAAATGCTTAAAATGTTTATTAGCACTGAGAAGCACTGGGGATTAAAAAAAAAGCCAAGTTTTGAGTCATTTCTTGTCTAGGGATTTGAGCTTTCCTTTGGGATGAACATCTAATTTCTGGAGTTTCTGAGGGGCCAGGATGCCATTTCTGAGACATAGCTGTTGTTGTTCCAGATAAGTCATTGTGATGCTAAGCATATCCGAGGGCTGGTCACCTCCAAGCCAACTTTAGCCACAATGAGTGTCAGATTCTCAGCAACCTCAATGAAGGTGAGTTTTGCCTTTGTATTTCTGCTGGGGTCTGGCCTGTGGGGCATAGCCTTTGTTAGTAAAGCTGATAGAAACTTCATCTGAGTTCAGCAAGCACTGGGTTAGCACTCATTTGTATCTCCTCTTCCACGGACTTGAGGGGCTGGGCTCTGTTTGAATACAAGTAACAGAAATAGTCAGTGGTGAATGTAGGGAGTTTCTTTTATCATTATGTGAATGCCATCATAATAATGTTAAAATCTTCCCTTAGTATACAGACTGTATATAGTAACATATTTTGTAACTTCTGAACAAGATTGAGGTTTTTGGAAAATTCTTTCTCTTGAGGCTACTGACTCAAAGGAAGAAGCTATAGAGAGAACAGAGTGTAGCTATCTTATCCTCTGGGAAGTATTCCTTGCCATGTAGCTAAAGGACCTCAGAGTGATCCTAGATGAGGTGTTTTGTAGACATCAAAAGTCTCCCTCTCCTACGGTGATTGAAGCTCTATGCTGCTGGTCTCAACCTAGTGATGGTTTTCTCCCTGTGAAGTAATGGTTAAGGGATTTGGTGTCCACAATAGAGACCACTCTGAAAGCATGGTTGCCTGGCAACACCATGAATTCAGACCTTCAGCCTCTGAAGGTTAAGCCAGAAAATATATCACTTATAGCAGAGGCCCAGGGAGGCTTGACTAGCATTTGTTTCTGAAGTCACAGGATCAGAATATATCCAAGCCTTTCAGTTATTTCACAATCACTTTAAGATATGTAAACCAAAGCCCATTTTTAATGCAAGCTCATTTCCACATACTAAATATGCTCTAGCTCTTCCTTAAATTTTGCAACGATAGCGTGTTCTACTTAGTGTTGCGTGAGGGCTCAGCAGATGTTCTTATGCAGGAAGTCCTTGTTCCTGAAGCCTCAGAATTTGATGAGTGGGAGCCTGAAGGTACAGCCCTTGAAGGCCCTGTGACCGCTATCATCCCTACATGGCAGGCATTGACTACTCTAGACCTGAGCCACAACAGCATCTCTGAGATCGACGAATCTGTGGTACGTTTACAGCAGCCTCCCAAGGCTTTCAGACCTCCCAGACCCTGGGAACGGCTATAATATTTTTGAAGACCCACCAAAAAAAAATTATTCAGTGTTCTACACATTGTTTGTAGTTTTTAAGTTAAATTTCAAAATGAGAATGTTTTAAAATGATGAATTAATACATAAAACCAAGCAAAGCATATGCATTTAATATAACCAAACCATGGTAAATGATAATCTTCTAAGAATTAGCAGAAAACTTGTTGCTTGGAATACAGGTATACCTGTGTTAAAGTGACAACATCCCAAAGGTCTTAAGAGTGTGATTCTTTTCGTGATCCTCTGGGGGTGGATCTTTTGGGGACATTACCATTTAATTTCTTAAGCCAGTCGTTCTGTCCAAACAGTGGATTCCCTTGGATTTCTGCTGAGTGGGCAATGGCAGATGTCAGTGGCCCTGCAAAGACAAGCCAGCCTAAAATGTGTGTTTAGCCACAGGATACATGGTCTGTATAGGGTCCTGCCTCCTTAAGTAACACTGGACATTCTTTTCTTTCATAAGAAACTGATCCCAAAGATTGAGTACCTGGACCTGAGTCACAACGGAGTACTAGTTGTGGACAACCTACAGGTAATGTCTGCCCACTAGATCTCTAGGGCCCCGCTCTTCTGATGGGTCCAGAGGCTGGAGAAGCATTCCACTCTAGGGGTAGCAAGCATAGAGGCTGTTGCCTTCCTCTTAGGGTTCCAGGAATGCACTGATTTTTTTAGTTCCAAAGTATTAGAAAAGCTGAGTATGTGCAGAGTATGATGATGATAGGCAGGCTGATTTTCAATGCTCACTCCTAACCTCTTTGCAGGGATATCACTAGGTTACAGCATGTGAAAGGGGGAAGAAGGCCTTCCCTCCCTTCTGCAAAAGTGCCTCTTAGAACTGGTCCAATTGATCTGAAAGAGTACAGCGACCTCTCTGAGGATTGACCTGTGTTTCTCTTGTTATTACAGCACCTATACAACCTCGTACACCTTGACCTGTCCTACAACAAGCTCTCCTCCCTGGAAGGTGTGCACACTAAACTGGGCAATGTCAAAACCCTAAACCTGGCAGGCAACTTTCTAGAGAGTCTGAGCGGCCTCCACAAACTCTACTCTCTGGTTAATCTGGACCTTAGAGACAACAGGATTGAGCAGGTGAGCCCCAGCCCTGAGGGCCTTGGGGATCTAGGATTGCTGGGCCTTGGGGTTTGTTATCCTAAAGGGAAAAAAAAAAAAAAAAAAAATGGGATCCTGTTCACTTAAAAACAGCCATCAAGTGTGTAGTCTGTTGCTGAGGAGTTAGAAGAAGGGGCCAAGTGGCACTTATGTCTTGCAGTTGGAGGAGATCAAGAGCATAGGCAGCTTACCATGTCTGGAGCGCGTGGCCTTGCTGAACAACCCTCTGAGCATCATCCCTGACTACCGGACCAAGGTGCTCTCCCAGTTTGGAGAACGAGCCTCTGAGGTAAGCTCCAGAACCACCAGCAGAGCCCAGAGACTGGCAGAGTGAATTCCAAATCTGCATATGCAGAGCAAAGCAAGTCTGCTTCAGAGGGGTGTCTGCTTTTCAGATCTTCAAGTCCACTGCTCCTGTGAAAAGGTTCCCTTTCCCATCAACTGTCTACTCCTAGCAGGCTTCATGTGTACCAGAACTGAAGGCTGGGAAGACCCCAGTACCACATAGGCACAGAGAGATTGTCTTCAACTTTTAAAAAATACATTGGAAACCAAGTGGTGGTGGTGCAGGCCTTTATTTCCAGCACTGGGGAAGCAGAGGCAGGCAGATCTCTGAATTTGCCTGCCAGGGCTACACAGAGAAACCCTGTCTTGACAAACAAAAAAAGAAAAGAAATATATTGGATATTTTAGACAAGAAGCCTAGAATAAGAGAACTAAAATTATGTATCAGATTTTTATATAATTTATGTAGGATACCTAAAATTATCAATTTCTTGGACAGCTGGTAATCCTGGTACTTAACTACCAGCCTTGAGATTTCTTTTTTTCCTTTACTGAATCAATCCAATCCTGTGCCTGCTCCCCACTGGCCGTGACAGTACAGGTGCCACCGTGCTAACTAAGAAGGTCCTTTCCCTCAGCCTCCAGTAGGCTGGTGGTATCCCCTTTTCCAGTCCTCAGACCCTGTCAGAAGACAGCTGAGGGTCTGTTCCCATCTATCTCCAGCCCTTCTCTCCACCCTCCAAGTGCCACTTTGTCTGCATTATCCTTAAGATAATTTTCTCTTTTTTGTTATTTTGTTCTTGTGCTTGTTTTTCTGTTGTTATTGTCTTTTGAGACAGGGTTTCTCTGTGTAGCCCTGGCTGTCCTGGAACTCACACTGTAGACCAGGCTGACCTTAAACTCAGAAATCTGCCTGCCTCCACCTCCCAAGTGCTGGGATTAAAGGCGTGGGCCACCACCACCTGGCCCTAAGATAATTTTCATAGAATGTTCTATCTTGCTCGAGATAATTGATTATATTTGTAATTCCAGAACTCAGAATCTGAGGCAAGAGGGCTGCCTAGAGTTCAAGGCCAGCCTGGGTGATAGAGTGAGACCTTGTCACAGAAAGAAAAATGAAATGAAAAGACAAACAGACAAAAAAAAAAAAAAAAAGTATCTTCCCTTTTTTGACTGCAGAGCTAGAAAGCCTCTGTGATTGCAAGATGTCCACCCTGTGTGGTGCCTTTGGACTGTCCTTTCTGCCTGCATGCCAGCCCACAGCTCTCCAGAACAGGACTCCTGCCTCCTCCATACACTGTTATCTTTGCCTCACTAGTCCCTTGTCCAGAAGGTTCTCTTCTTGCTCTTTGATGGTCAGTTCTGCTTGTGTTCATTCTGCCTCTAAATAGGAACTCAGTACATTCACTCCCTTCTCCTAGTCCCCAGGAGGCTACTGCCCCCTCTTAGTGGAGAGGGACTCCTGAAGATAGACTAAGTTTTATGGGACCTCCATGAGCCCTCCAAGGTGCTTCCAGGATACTTACGTTGTGGTGAGGAGCCTCCCTTAGCCTCCAGTATCTTCTTGAGGCCTATAGGGGTGCTCAGACCCAGTCTTCAGCAGGACCCCCATTCTCTCGATGTTTCTCTCAATATGCTTCACCAGTCTCCGTGTTCTGAGCCACTTTCTGAACTCTGTAGATCTGTCTAGATGATGCAGCAACCACAGAGAAGGAGCTGGATACTGTGGAAGTGCTGAAAGCAATTCAGAAAGCCAAGGATGTCAAGTCCAAACTAAGCAACACAGAAAAGAAGGTAAGCATTTTAGCCAAGGATGGAACTCTTATTGGGGAAACTGAACCATGGAATCCCTCAGGATCTCTGATCATTAATACCCCTGCCCCATGAAACCTTAGGCTGAGTCCTCAAGTGGCATGGTGATGGTACCGACTATTTTGTATGAGATCAATTTCAACGTTCTCTGATTGGGAGATTGTTGCTCTTTCCTCCACATGGCTGGCCTTTTCTCTTCCTCCTCCTCCTCCTCCTCCTCCTCCTCCTCCTCCTCCTCCTCCTCCTCCTCCTCCTCCTCCTTCTCCTCTTCTTCTTCTTTTTTCTCTCCTGGACTGACTCAGTACCCTTCTTCAGGTTGGTGAGGACTCCCGGCTCCCAGCTGCTCCCTGCATCAGACCCAGCAGCTCCCCTCCCACTGCAGCGCCCACCTCAGCCTCCCTGCCTCAGCCTATCCTCTCCAACCAAGGTAATCATGAGTAGACCTTCCTCCTAGCTAGGCTGCTTGGTGCTGCCCGGACTGCAGGCAGGGCTAGACTTGAGAGAGAAAGGTTGGCACTTGCTTCCTACAGGGTCAGACACGGGGTGGGTGGCACCTTCTGCAGGCTAGCTCCTTGGACGGCACATGGCGGGGAGGTGCCCGGCCTGATTTCAGCGCTGTTGTTTGCTTATTGAGGATCCCCGTCCCTTTATATCACATCAGTTCCTATAGGGTACTATGGGGTGTTGGACAGAGAACTGAGACTACCCTTTGAGCAGGCTTAGGCTATTGGCTCCTGAGGATCTGTTCCTCTGCAAACAGTGTGGGCAGGTCAGCTCATAGAAAGTCAAGCCTGTTACTTTACTGAGTTTGAAGCCCTTGATCCCTGTGTGAAGAGCTTACTTACATTGTTGTGATACCTCTGGCACTCAAGATAAGATATGGCCAGGCCCCAAAATACTGCATTTATGGGACCAAGATGGGCTGTCTGTCCCCATGGACCCATGGAAGAACAGTCCCTTTCCTCTCCCCTTTGTCTGTGAGCATTTTCAAAGGGTTTTCACCTCTGAACCCAGGCATCCTCGGAGATGAGTGAGTGAACCAGGTGCCATGAGCGTGGCTGCTGGCCTGGCCCCAACGGAAGAGGGGCAGGTATGCCGTCCCAACTGGAGCTGAGGCTCGGGACACACAGGAAAGAATGCCGCCCGCCCAGGCTCCTGGCGATGCAGAACTTGGTGTGAGGTCTTGGAAAACTAGTTTGGCCCTGGGTTTTAAGAGGCAGAAATACATTTCTAGAGAAAGCTAAGATCCTGGGGAAAGAGAAGGTCTCCCCACTAGCAGCACCGAACTGTGACAAGCACATCAAGGAGAGCAGGGAAAGGCAGCTTTGGCATAGAACCCTCCATAGCAGTCCCATCAGGGTGAAAAGCCTGAGCTACAAAAGAGACAGCACTTGGTATGTTAAGGCAAAAGCCCTATGCACAACAGCCTGGAGTCACAACTGTGACATGCAGAAGAGAAATCATGAATATGCGGCAGTGGAGCTAGAGACCAGCACATTTGCCCATTGGCTTTGTCAAACTGTTGACCAAAAAAATTATTCTTTTCTTTTCACTCCATAAAAGAGGAAGAAAGTTTGAGTCTCTGTGAGGAAGTTTCCCTGACTTCTCTTCAGGTCCCCACAGTGTTAGTAATACTACATAGAAAGCATTAAGACATCTGGGGACAGGATAATACTAGGTCCCCAGGTCCAGGATGTAACCTGTTCTAGCATTTGTTGAGTCAGTGTGTGTGTGTGTGTGTGTGTGTGTGTGTGTGTGTGTGTGTGTGTGTGTGTGTATGCAGGCAAGTGAAGAACAAGGCCAAAAGCAGATCCTGGCTAGACAGGAAGATCTGCCAGCAGCCCTCTACTTTGTGGTGAAGTCTCTGCAGCCTGGGGCAAGCCTCATCTACCCCTTCCTTGGTGCCCTTTCACCCTTGGGTGCTCTGTAGTCTTCCCCTTTACCTAGTCATTGGACACTGAGAGATGTTGTCACAGATTTACACCTCTTGTAAATAAAACTACAGTGGATGTCTTTGTGTGCACATCTCTTTCCTTTGGGTGAGAAATGACAAAGATCAACCCCCTGTCTGGGGACTCCTGATGTCCCCTGTCCCGTCTGCTGAGTGGCTCTTTCTGACCACTTGTTTGTATAGGCCATGGTCCAGGAAGGAAGTGGACAGACTGTTCCGTCTTCATTTCCTCATGCCCAAACAAGGCTGGGGGTGGGGGTGAGCGGGTAGTGACAAGAAAATACTGGTTTTTTTTTTTTTTTTTTTACAAATGTAAAGCACTCACATCTCTGTGTGTTTGACCATGTGTTACTGGAGCTGGCATGGGTAGACAGGAATTTTTCTTTTTGAGAACAGCTTTACTGACTTACCTTGGTGGCCCCCAGCCTGCCCTATAGAGAACACACTTGTGTAAAACCTGGGCATTTGAGGCCTCCATGAAGGGGTGCTGTCTAGGAAACACCCAGCCTCTGCTCATCACAGCTGTGAGAGCAGTGACTGATAGCGGCCAATGTCCAAAGTACCAGAGCTCATTTCTCCAGCCCCATCTGGGGCTCAGAGAAGGCTGTGTTGTAGAAGTGACTAGAAGCAGGCAGGCAGCTGAGGTCTCCTTCCATCTTCCTGGCCATGAGAGCTCAAGCAACAAGCAGCCTCTTGGAACCTCTTGCAGCCTTCTCTGTTTTCTCAACCATAAAGTGGATACATCCTACTTCATCGATTCTAAGATGCACACATTTGCACCCTATGACTTCTCTGAAATTGAGATGCGTCTTTCAGTCAGTGGCATCCCCTAGTTGCTGTCAGCCAGATGGTAATCGCGATGGAGTCGTGGGAAAACCTTCCGTGGACATCTGCTATGACCAAGATGGCACCTCACCCACAGATCTTAGATTTGATGGAATGTGGTAAATAAGAGGTGCGCATGAGCTGATGCTGGGGAAGCGCTTAGCACTGCTAAGTCTCAACAGAAGTGGTCAGCAGGGGCTCTTTCCTTCATCCTGACTTGGACTTTCAGGATGGTGTCTCTAGGAACATGGAGCCACTTGGGGAGAGAGACTGTATGACTATGGAAGAACAAGGTAGAACAGTTTGGGAATACTTTGAGGACTGCAACAGAGGTGGTACCAGAGATGAATAGATAGTTTGGGTTAAGATATTTCAGTAGCAGGAGCAACATAAGCAAAGGCTGGGGATGCTTGGTGCATGGCTGTGTGCTTGCTGCCTTCCACCTTCGCAGCCTCTGCAGCTTAGCTTCATGAGGGTATCTGGGTTTGGACTGCCTGCTTACCCCTTGGGTAGAGAACCTGAGCTGTGAGTTGTCCCATCCTAGGCAGCTGTCAAGCTGAACAAGGTATCATGGGCTCTGAGGGCTCAATCATTTAATTGGGCTATGGTGGCTGTTTAGTAGCAAAGCCAGGCTGCGGAGGCAGGGCTCTTCTAGACCAGCTAGCTACAGTTTGAAACATGGGTTTTTTGTTGATGGTGGTGTTGTTTGTTTTTTAGGTAGGAAGGAGGGGTTCCCCCTTAACTGGGTTGCAAACTAGCGTGAAGTAATGGATCCAAACAGGCTATTCATAAAATATTCTTAGTATAGCTTAAATAATGGGTGCATTTCAGAGTACATGAGTAGGACTGCTACTGCCCATAGGACAGTCAGTGGGGCACCTAGTAAGGTGGCCTGTGGGTTCAGACTCCATTTGAGTTTAGCAAGCCCTAGAAGAATCAAGTCTGCAAAGCCTGGCTTCTTGGTAAAGGGTTAGGGAAGTTATAAGTCCTGCAGAGATACTAGATGAGGGCACAGGGTTGCTTGTAGTCTTTTCTTTGGACAGTGTTCCAATTATGCCCAAGACTATTGATAAGTAGATCACCTAAATACTTTCCACCTCTTCCTAGCTAGGCTGCATGCTCTAACCAGGCCATAGTGAGAGAAAAGGTGCTCGCGTTTCAATCTGTCTTTCTTTGTGTAAGCATTGTTATGTGTGTTATAGCTAGTGGTCATTCTTCCATGGAATGTCTGTTTATAGTCTTTGCCAACAACTCATTCCCCATTTTTGTAATCTGCAAGAAGGACTCCTTAAAGCTTCAGATGTAGATCTTTGTTTATAGTCCAGGTGTTTTTCTCTGTCCATTTCTCTGCGCATTTCCTATCTCAGCCTGCAGAGTGCACCTCTAGGGTTTGGTCTTCATGACTCTCTCCCCAGCTTGTGCTCTCAGGAAGCCCCTACCCCCTAAACAGTAGAGAGCAGCCACTTGCTCAATCCTGAGTTACTGAATTGCTACATTTTATTCGTGACCTATGTGATGATTTGGGGTCTGGCTAGTGACTGGCCATGCCATGAGCCCAAGGCCTGGCCTCTTGTTGAACAGCTGCTCTTCCCGTCCACCTGCCTACCCCATCTCTGCAGGAATCATGTTCGTACAGGAAGAGGCCCTGGCCAGCAGCCTGTCATCCACTGACAGTCTGCCCCCTGAGGACCAGCCCATTGCCCAAGACTGCTCTGACTCCTTGGATTCTATCCCCACAGGACAGGTAATACCCTCGCCTGCTCCTTGGGACTATTTCCTCAACCATGCTGCTGCTGTCTGGCATTTTTCACAGTGGGATGTGGCCTTGTGGGGGTGTGGCATGTATTGCTAGGGCTTCTGTGAGTACTTTGCATGACATACAGTCTTTCTCTTGAATGTATCTCTAGTTGGGTCATCCTCATAGACCGAATGGTTAAGGGTCTGAGTTTGGCCTCCTCCATTCCATAGGAACAGGCAGTACTGAGGCCCTGAGGGATAGGGAAGGTGGGCATTCTTTGGGCACACAAAGCTGGCTGCTCAAGGGGAATCTTCCCTAATGCCTAGCACCCTGAGGCCACTCTGTCCCTTCCCACATGTCACCTTGGTGGTCTGAACAGTATAACTCTTAACACCTTTTTTGTAGCTGTTGTTCAGGCTTCTGGGGTCCATCTCTGTGTTCCTGGAAAAAAGAAGAGGAAAATAAGTGCCTGCTGCTGTGTACTCCATTCCTGGACCTTCCTGCTCCCTTATTCTTGCACAGCAGGGTCATGGTCATGTGATCCTAAGACAGTTTGCAGAGGCTTTGTCTGTCCCCAGTGCTCTATTCTTTTTTAAAAAGATTTATTTATTATGTATACAGTGTACAGAAGAGGGTACCAGATGTCATCATAGATGGTTGTGAGCCGCCATGTGGTTGCTGGGAATTGAACTCAGGACCTCTGGAAGAACAGTCAGTGCACTTAACCTCTGAACCATTTTAAGGTTATAGAAAAAGACCTAGTCTCAACCTAGTATGCAGAAAACACTGGGGCCTTGCCAGGACCACCTTTCCTCATGTGCACCTGGACCCTTGGGTGGCACGGAGTTTCCCCAGATGCCAGACCTTCATAGAAGCAGGCTTCAGGATTGGGTGTGTAAACTCAGGTCAAATGGGTGGGAAAGCCAGCTCTCCTGAATATTAACCAAAGAGCCAAATGAGCATTTTCCCAAGTTCTAGAGCACACCTAGAGTGGAGCCTGGAGGTGCTGAGGCAGCACCCAGTGAGTGTCAAGGAACAGCTGCAACAGGTGAGGCTTACTGTTCTCTCTTGTCAGGTGGCATCTGAAGATTTAAGGGATGTGCCGGGAGCTGTTGGCGGTGCAAGGTAAGGAAAAGAGCCTTGGTCTCCGTTGCAGACTGAACCACCGGTGGGGCTTTGTTGGTAACCATTCGTAGAAGCCTGTCTTAACTCCAGTGTGGTTGGGAGTCTGTTTCCCCTGAGCTGTCTAACTGATAAATCAAAGCCACTGTGGGCCATGGTCTGTTTTGTACTGAGAGCCCAGAATAAGTGTTCTCTTTTTGTTTGCTGGTGGAGCTTGCTGGGGTTTTTTGGGTTTTTTGTTTTGTTTTGTTTTTTGTTTTTTGTTTTTTGTTTTTTGTTTTTTGTTTTTTGTTTTTGAGACAGAGTCTCACTATGTAGCTGAAGCTGACCTCAAGTTCATGGCATCCCTCCTCCCTCAGCCTGATATGGGCATTACAGAACTAAGCCTCTCCACTCTGCTTGGGTTGTTGTTGCTGTTGTTTTTGTTTTGTGTTTGTTTTTTGCCTTTGAGGCAGGGCCTCTCTATGTAGCCCTGACTGCCCTGGAACTTGTTTTGTAGACCAAGCTGGCCTCAGACTCCCAAAATTGGTCTGCCTCTGCCTCTTGTAGGCTGGGATTAAAGGTGTGTGCCAGCTTGCCTAGCTGCTGCTTTTTGTCTTTGTTGTTGTTATGTTAACATTTATCTAATTTTTCTGGGCCTGGTAGTGCACGTATTCAATCCCAGCACTCAAGAAACAGAAGCAGACACATCTCTGTAGGTTCAAGAATAGTCTGGTATACACAGCAAGTTCCAGAACAACCACGGCTACATAAAGATCCTTAAAACAAACAAACAGAAAAAAATGTTGATTTTAATTTTAAGTGTATGAGTGTTTGTCTGCCTGTATATATTTGTGCATCACATATATGTTTGATGCCTTTGGAGGCCAAGACAGGGTATCATACCTCCTGCAACTGGAGTTAAGGATGGTTGTTAGCCACCGTGTGGGTGCTGAGAAACAAACCTAGATCCTCTGCAAGAACTATGAGTAGTACATTTAACTGCTCAGCCATCTATAGAGCCCCTGATTATTACATTCTTAAATTTCTGGTTAAACAAAATCACATGGATAGGGCCAATACACACATCATGAAACATTATCTCCTTGGCCCTTTACAGAAGTTATTTTTATTTACTTTATTTTATTTTTTTAATTTTTTTTTAAAAAAGGACTTTATTTTCTAAAAAAAAATATATAAAATAGAATGACAAAAATATATGTAACAATGCCATTGTGTAGAATGAATAGTGTTGAGATCAAATGAACAGCAGAAGACTATATTAAATATAATTTTCGGATCCCAAGCTGTTCAGTGGTTACTTTATTTTATTTTATTAAGACATGATGTCTACATAGACCTAGCTAGCCTGGAATTCACTAGTAGGTAAGCTGGCTTTAAATCCCACAGAGCTCCCCCTACCTCTGTCCATTCTGGATCAAAGGCTTTCTCCACCACACCTGGCTATAGAAGCACATTTCTAATTCTTGTTCACCGGAATGTTGCAGAGGGCAGGTGGGGCTCGGATTTGAATGTGATGGTTCTAGGCCCCACCCAGCTTGATTTGTTCCTGGAAAGCCAGAATATCCTTAAAGGTGGTCATTTTTTTTTTTTTTAAACTTTATTTATTTATTTATTTGCCTTGATGTTTGCCTGGAACTGGAACTACAGACAGTTGTTAGCTGCCATGTGGGTGCTGGGAATTGAACCCGGGTCCTCTGGAAGAGCAGACGGTGCTCTTAACCACTGAGCCATCTCTCCAGCCCCAAAGGTGGTCATTTTTCAACAGAGTGTTTCATTGCCCCCTTGACACCTGGCAGCATCCAAATGACAGGAATCTATGTAACATTTCTGTTGTGAAAAGCAGATTGGTTTGTACAGGCTGTGGTGGATAGATAACTGTGGTCTGAGTATGTAGAAACTGGGACTCAAGCTGGCTTCTCATCCTGATAGCAGCTGCTTGAACAGGCTTAACTGTGTGAGAGGCCTGGAAGACCCATGGATTGGCTTCCCAGGGTCAGACTACTACAGTAGACCTAGGGAATAGAATGTTCCTGTGTCTCTGATCCAGTCTCTTCTTGCACAGCCCAGAACATGCAGAGCCAGAGGTTCAGGTGGTGCCTGGGTCAGGCCAGATCATCTTCCTGCCCTTCACTTGCATTGGCTACACAGCCACCAACCAAGACTTCATCCAGCGTCTCAGCACACTGATCCGCCAGGCCATTGAACGGCAACTCCCTGCCTGGATTGAGGCTGCCAACCAGCGAGAGGAAGCCCAGCGTGACCAGGGTGAGGAGGAAGAAGAAGAGGAAGAAGAGGAGGATGTTGCTGAAAACCGCTACTTTGAAATGGGACCCCCAGACGTAGAGGAAGAGGAAGGCAGTGGCCAGGGAGAAGAGGAGGATGAGGAAGATGAGGAAGATGAGGAGGCTGAGGATGAGCGCCTGGCCCTGGAGTGGGCCCTAGGCGCTGATGAGGACTTTCTGCTGGAGCACATTCGCATCCTCAAGGTGCTGTGGTGCTTCCTGATCCACGTGCAGGGCAGCATCCGCCAGTTTGCCGCCTGCCTTGTGCTCACCGACTTTGGCATTGCTGTCTTCGAGATCCCACACCAGGAGTCACGAGGCAGCAGCCAGCACATCCTCTCATCCCTGCGTTTCGTCTTCTGCTTCCCACATGGCGACCTCACCGAGTTTGGCTTCCTCATGCCAGAGCTGTGTCTGGTACTCAAGGTGCGGCATAGTGAGAACACACTCTTTATCATCTCGGATGCTGCCAACCTGCATGAGTTCCATGCTGACCTGCGCTCCTGCTTTGCACCACAGCACATGGCCATGCTGTGCAGCCCCATCCTCTATGGCAGCCATACCAGCCTACAGGAGTTCTTGCGCCAGCTGCTGACCTTCTACAAGGTGGATGGTGGCTGTCAGGAGCGCAGCCAGGGCTGCTTCCCTGTCTACTTGGTCTACAGTGACAAGCGCATGGTCCAGACAGCTGCTGGGGACTACTCAGGCAACATTGAATGGGCCAGCTGCACACTCTGCTCAGCAGTGCGGCGCTCCTGCTGTGCACCCTCTGAGGCTGTCAAGTCTGCTGCCATCCCCTACTGGCTGCTGCTCACTCCCCAGCATCTCAATGTCATCAAGGCCGACTTCAACCCCATGCCCAATCGTGGCACCCACAACTGCCGCAACCGCAATAGCTTCAAGCTTAGTCGTGTGCCGCTCTCCACTGTGCTGCTAGACCCCACTCGCAGCTGTACCCAGCCACGGGGTGCCTTTGCTGACGGCCATGTGCTCGAGCTGCTGGTTGGCTACCGTTTTGTTACTGCCATCTTCGTTCTGCCCCATGAGAAATTCCACTTCCTGCGAATCTACAATCAGCTACGAGCCTCACTGCAGGATCTGAAGACTGTCGTCATCTCCAAGACTCCTGCAGCTGGACCAAGATCCCACAGCCCCCGCATAAACGACCAGCTTGCCCAGGACAGGGCCAGGTGAGGCTAGGGCAGGCTCTTGGGACCTGGGGCATGGGATTGGCTTGGGTGTGTCCTCAGGACATTTGTCCTCTGTGGGAGTCTCTCTTTACTGTTCCCTGTCCTCCAGCTTCTTTCCAGCATTGACCACCCTCAGTTCTTGCTTAAGGCTCCAGAGCTCCAGAGGCTGAAAGCAGCTCAGACAAGCTGTCCCAGGCAGGACACATTCAGCCCTGTCTCACTTCGTCCCTTTGCACCACTGCCCTCTCACATGCTCAAGCATGGTTTGGGGTAACATCTTCCTTCTCCACCAGAGGTCTCATCCAGTGACTGGCTCTGTGAGCTACGGGGCTGCTTCAGGTACCTCATTCCTGAGACCCACTCCAAAGCTTATGTTTTGGCACCACACACAAAACCCTTCTCAGGAAGGACTAAGTTATATCTAACTTGGGAGCCCCTTCCAAAGGACCTTCTGAAGACCACAGTGCCTGGGTAGGCCATCTTTTCTTCAGTAGGAAATAGCTGGCGGCTAGAGCCTAGTCTTCCTTGCCCCGGCCCTCGGATTCCTTATGCGCGCCCTGCTCTCTGTTGCAGAGTATCCCCATCTGGGGGTGGGGTAAGAATCTAATAGTTCATGTTCTCTGTCCCGGCAGAATGCTGAGACAGACCCTGTCTTCACCTCTGGTTCTCCTTTGCATCTCCTGAGTCTACCTTCTCCCTTCAGTCAGTCCCCAGCTGGTGATCCAAAGGGCTTTCAACCCCTAAAGCTGAATTCAGTGCCTCTCTTACTGTACAGAGATGGCTGTCCCCATATCTCCCCTTATCACGTGAAGCTTAGTTGGTATGCACCTTGTCCTCCTTCTGAGCTACCACAAGCCCGCATCACTCCTGGGAGTACTGCAAAAACCACGCCCCCTAAAGGTGCACCAGCCTAGCAGCTTAATGGGTATTTATTCAAATGCAAGATTGTGGCCCCGGGGATTGCAGCAGTTGGATTAGATCTGATGGACGGAGAGGGCCACATCCAAAGGACCCCACCCCCTTCACTGGGTATGGCCCCGTGGGTTGAATGCTGAAGACTTCCAGCTTCCATGAGCATATTAAGTTTCTGAGTACTAGCAGTCGTAAGACTAGGATAGACCATTGACATTCCAGCATGGCCATGTAGGCCAGATGCCTGGGCCACCTAAAGACATCCCCCTGAAGTGCATTTTGGATTTTGGTTCTCCTCTCTGTCTGTATATACACACCCAGGGTCTAACTTGTATTTTTACATAAGTACTCGAGGGTGGCATTTCGAACACATCTGACACTTTGCACCCAAGTCAGAACCCTGAGGTAGCCTTTCTGATGCCTCTGCAGTGCTTTCAAAATGAACATTGGGGGCTGGAGAGATTCCTCAGTGGTCAAGAGCACTGGCTACTTTTCCAGAGGACCTAGGTTCAATTCCCAACACCCATATGGCAGCTCACAAGTCCTGTTCCAGGGGATCTGACACCTTCACACCAATGCATATAAAATAAGTTAAATAAATTTTTTAAAAGGTGAACTCCCAGTCCATGAGCCAAAGCCTTTATTACATGTATATGGCTGGCTCGACCCTATGGTGGTCTGTTCTGCCCACATCTGTTTAAGAAAAGGGCCTGACACTTTCCCTCTGCTGTGTGGTTCTCCCAAAAAGAACCTAGTGATAAAGTATATCACCCAGTGACTGACTCCAAGGGTAGCAAATGGTATACAGTTGGCCATCATACTCTGCTGTGCATATGATGTGAATCTCCATGGGTCCACATGCTTATTTGGCATTTCTTGGGTCACTGGGAGATGCAGTGATGAGCAGCGACCACGGGAGGCCCCGGCAGAAGCTCCAGCTCCAGTTCCAGCTCCAGCAGAGGCTCCAGCTCCAGCAGAGGCCCAAGCAGAGGCCCTGTCTCTGGCTCCAGCAGAGGCCCCAGCAGAGGCCCCTGCCCAGTACCCGAGTAAGCGGCTGATCCAATCCACGTCTGAGGAGAATCAGATCCCCTCTCACTTGCCAGTCTGCCCGTCACTCCAGCACATTGCCAGTCTTCGGGGGAGTGCCATCATTGATCTCTTCCACAGCAGCATTGCTGAGGTATTGGCCCAGGCACTGGTCTTGCTGGCTGAACTTGTGTGGTGAGAAGTGTGAGCTGTGGTGCCAGTCGGTCCTGAGGGTAGGGCAGGGTTTGTGTGGAGAAATCCTCATGCCCCAGGTTTCTCTGATATTATATAGTCCTCAGCTTCATCTCCTCACAGAATTGAGGATCTGGGTCAAGAGGTCTGCCACTCAATTCGCAGCCTGGTGTGCCCTCTGTGTGTCCCTGCTGCAGGTATATGCCCCATGCCTACCTCCTTTTCTCAACTCTCCTCTTCTGAGTTTATTTGATAAATGAGATGAACTTCCTATCCCTCATCCAAGGCCCTGAGCAGTTTCTGGGACCTAGGAGTCACCACAGTAGCGGGGCTGACACAGATGGGAGGTGCTGTCTGGAGTCTACCCTCAAGTGTGCTGTGGAAGGAGGAAGGTGTGGCCTGCCCCAGCCCACTCTCCTGCAGGCTCCCACATAACCCCTCTGTGCCCAGGTTGAAAACGAGGAACTGAGGCACCTCCTGTGGTCATCCGTGGTATTCTACCAGAGCCCAGGGCTGGAAGTGACTGCCTGTGTGCTGCTTTCCACCAAGGCTGTGTACTTCGTGCTGCATGATGGCCTCCGCCGCTACTTCTCTGAACCACTACAAGGTAAGCACTCCAGCCTGGGAGCAGGGGCAGGTTAAAAGCCAGCTGTGGACTTGGTAGCAGCTCTGGGCTCAGTCCCTCATCTGAGGAAGAGGTGACAACAGCACTTCCCTCTTAGAACTGTCATAGGGCCTAAGGCTAAATATGGATGTGCCGTGCCAGAGAATATTTGGGAACTGGATGTCACATGCAGGAAATTGGCAGCCTCTGCCTCTTGTATCTCAGTGGGCACCTCATCCAGTGACTTGGTGACTCCACTGAGTTAAGCTAGATGAGGCTGATACCCCACACCCAGTCATAGAAGTCCTCCATGTGTGCAGGTGGCGGTGGCTCCTTGCCAGGTGACATTCCTAACCTTAGCCTCTTTGCCATCACAGATTTCTGGCATCAGAAAAATACAGACTATAACAACAGTCCTTTCCACATCTCTCAATGCTTTGTGTTCAAGCTCAGTGACCTGCAGTCAGTCAATGTTGGCCTTTTTGACCAGTACTTCCGGCTGACGGGTAAGTGACCCAATGTTTTGTCTCAGTTTGGGTGAAGGCCAGTATCACCAGTGGGCTTCCATCTCGAACACGTGAGTGCATTATCATTCACACAGTATCTCCACTTTGAAGCTAGTTACTCGGGTAAGAGAAAGCAGCTTCAGGAACTGCTGAGACTGCAGGACTCCCGCCCCAGGGTTTATGGCAGGAGGCGGGAGCAGCCAACCCGAACAGCAGCAGAGTAGGCCCTGGGCCTAGGGGCAGGATGTTTCTGACTCACACTTCCTGAAGAGAGAAAGCTATCCCCTTCCAGAAAAATGTCTCAGCCCTTCCTGCCTGAGATATGGTCACCTCCCTGGGTCCATGATGCCATCTTACATGGACCCTCTGGGTCCTGGTTTTCTGGGCAGGGGCCTTGCAGGGGATGGGAGTGGTGGCCTGTGCCTGTGATCAGCTTCTTCTTGTGCAGGCTCCTCCCCCACGCAGGTGGTCACATGCTTGACTCGTGACAGCTACCTGACACACTGCTTCCTCCAGCACCTCATGCTGGTGCTGTCCTCACTGGAGCGTACACCGTCACCTGAGCCTGTTGACAAGGATTTCTACTCAGAATTTGGGGACAAGAACACAGGTACCCTGTCCACCCAGAGCCCTCACTGCCTGTGTCTTTAACTTTTCCTCTTTACCCAACTGGCCAGGGTTTTATGTGGGCCTCTTCCATGGGAAAAACTCTATCCAACAGGTATAGCTCTCAGCCCAGGCCTTGGAGCACCTTCAGCTACCTAGGGCTGGTGTGGGACTGCAGTTCCTTGTAGCCCCACCACAGGCTAGCTCAGGCTGTAGCCCTGATGTCATCTCTTCCTGTAGGGAAAATGGAAAACTATGAGCTGATCCACTCCAGCCGCGTCAAGTTCACCTACCCCAGTGAGGAAGAGGTTGGGGACCTGACCTATATCGTGGCACAGAAGATGGCTGATCCTGAAAAGGCTCCAGCCCTCAGCATCTTATTGTACATACAGGCCTTCCAGGTGGCCACACCACAACCTGGACGGAGCAGGGGTCCACTACGACCCAAGACACTCCTGCTCACCAGCGCCGAGATCTTCCTCTTAGATGAGGACTACGTTCACTATCCATTGCCTGAATTTGCCAAAGAGCCACCACAAAGGGACAGATACCGGCTAGATGATGGCCGCCGTGTCCGAGATTTGGACCGGGTGCTTATGGGCTACCAGCCCTACCCACAGGCCCTCACTCTTGTGTTTGATGACATGCAGGGTCACGACCTCATGGGCAGTGTCACTCTGGACCACTTCGGGGAGATGCCAGGTAATCCTGGCAGGGCTGGCCAGGGCCGGGAGGTCCAGTGGCAGGTGTTTGTCCCCAGTGCTGAGAGCCGAGAAAAGCTCATCTCACTGCTGGCACGTCAATGGGAAGCCCTTTGTGGCAGGGAGCTGCCTGTGGAGCTCACCGGCTAGTGCAGGTCACAGCAGCCCTGGCCCCCTGCCATGTGCAGCCTAGTCTAGTGCCGCAAGGGCAAGGAAGCAGGCCTTGTGTGTGTTTACGGTGTTCTCCCTCCCTGGAGTCCTTACATTTGTCCCACACGGTCCCACAGAGAATGTGAACACGTGTGTTGAGTTCATTCTTCCTAATGCTGGGAAGAAGTGTGACAGCCCCAGCAGAGTCCTGTGCCCTCAATTCCCTGTGTGCCTGCCTCTGAAGTGACATGGCCAGGCACACAGCATTGTCTGTCCTTGATTGTGATGCTGTTGTTCACGTGGCACTGTGAACCTGTAACCGCACGTCCTCTCCTGAAGTGCCGCGTCCAGTCCTTTATTGCTGTTGCTGTCCTTGTGAGTGTTTTGCTGCTAATTACAGAGCTGGTAGCAGAATACATTGGAAACTCCCATTCTGTGGGCTTTCCAAAATGGAGGCCTCCTCATGTCCAGACAAGAGGAAGTCCTAGGGGAGTTCCCAGGCCGCGGGGCCGAGAGGAGCCAGTGCGGGGAACTGGAGCTGCCAGCACCAAGTGTAATTCCTGTTGCCTATTTTCTCTATTCTAATAAAGCCGAGTTTGACACAGTCGGAGTCTTCTGGGTCCCCAAAGAACTTCAACCAGGGCATGGTCAGTATGGGGGGCTAGAGACAAAGGGGCAGGATGTGAGGAGAGCTCCGGATGGACCATGCTGGGCTGCGGGCAGACCTGGAGCCTAGGCAAAGAATAGTCTGTAGAGCTCTGCAGGACACCCCTCTGATAACATGCCACCATCTCACCATCTCAGGGTGTCCCATGTCTCCAACAACACACACAGCCTTAAACTAATTAAACTTAGCAGAGTTTATCAAAACAAAGGAAACCTAGTTCTTTAACCAAACCAGGCAATACTCAGAGAAGACAGAAAGGAACAAGAACATTGAAGTCAGGCTTAGTTGGCAGGTGATGAGACAGCCCCTTACAAATGACTGAAGCCCCATGCTGCAATTAAGAGCCAGGCCTCTGCTCTGTCGGTCACAGCAAGAGACTTTAATCCAAACGGATGGCTTTAACACCAGATGTCACACCTACCTGGACATACCTGGAAGGAAAACAGCATGCACAGTAGAGCTTACTTTAAGGAAAAGCCTCAATTGGCCAAATTTTATGGGAATATGGGAAGGAACATTCTAGTTAAAGCCCCATACACATAAGAGTTAAAAATAAGGGCTGAAGAGATGGTTAAGCGGTTTAGGAGCACTGACTGTTCCTCCAGAGGTCCTGAGTTCAATTCCCAGCAACCACATGGTGGCTCACAACCATCTGTAATAATATCTGGCACCCTCTTCTGTCCTACGGGAATACGTGCAGGCAGAACTGTATATGTAATAAATAAATATAAAAAAAATTAAGCCAAGTGTTGGTACACACATTTAATTCCAGTATTTAGGAATCAGAGGCAGATGGACCTCTGAGTTTGCAGGCAGCCTGGTCTACAGAGCAAGTCCAGGACAGCCAGGGCTACACAGAGAACCTCAGTTCTATTTCATCCTGGCCACTCCTGAAATTCTTTTCTACTTTGAACCCATGAACCCTGGGTTTGTATCCCTAAAGAACTCCTTGGGCTGTGAAGCTGTGGCTCTGTCCCAGTCACCACTGACATCTGAGCACAGTTGGGGACATCACAGAAACCCACCACAGGTGAAAAGGATGTAAGTGTAGTAGGCGGTGGGAGGGAGCTGGGTTGTGGCTGCAGAGTGGAGATGGCCTCAGAGAGGCCGTGAGGGTCAAGAGTGGTGCAGGCTGGTGTGGGAAGAACAATCTGAGGGGCTAGCATGGTACTAACTTTCACCTTTGCTGGTGCTGGAGGGAAAGATTGAGGCAGCTGGTCCCAGGACAGCACAGGAGCTGCCACGCCCTCCTACCCAGCCACCAGAACCCCAAAGCCTCAATGAGAAACCCGCTTGACAGATGCAGGAAAATTCTTTATAGATGTTTGAATTTGCTTCAGAATCTTCTAGACCCCAGGCAGGTGGCTGATAGTGGCTTTGAACCTCCAGACTGTGATGCCAGGGAGCCACATCCTGGGCCAGGAAGGCCTGTAGTGGGCCCAGGTCGGCCATGTGGGGGTCAGTGGCCAGAGTCTTCCCTTCCGCCTGGAGGCTGCTGATACGCAGGAGGAAATCCTGGTGGGTTCCTGTGGGGGTGAGCTGACGGACTGCTTACCCACCCTGCCCTGCCTCCTTCCTTATGCCTGCCTCTCAGAGCTCAGTCACTGCCTGCTCACTCACTGCCCACCACTGCAATCTCTGTCTCCACACAATTGCTTCTTTGGACAGCGGACCTGCCTACCATGGCAGAGCCCCGGCTCCTCCTTTCGTTCTGCATCCTGGTCTTCTGTATAGCAGGCTCTGGCTTCATCAGGGGACAGAAGGTGAGTGGAATCAGTCTCAGGGAACAGGGAGGGACCGTGCATTGCTGATATGTGAATGAGTGGGGGGTGGTTTATCAAAACAGCTGTCTGACATCTGTGAGGGCCCAGGTTTCCAGGCTGTTGTCCCACCTCTCCCGACGGAAGCCCGTGGTTGTTCTACCTGAAGTTCAAAGCTACAGCAGCTTGAGCTCTAACTACATCTGGCTAGCTGGTTGTGGACTATGTATGGACAGCCATCCTGGGTTCCCCAGCCTGTGAGTGAGCAGTAACAAAGGCAACCCCCTCCTCCTGGACTCCCCAGACTGAGACCATTGTCTATGTGGTCCTTAACTGAGTTTGGTTTTTGTTTTTTTAATGTGATCACTACCCGTCCTCTGGGAACTATAAATGGAAAGACTCATTCAGAACCTGGCCACAGGCACAGGATCTATCTTAAGACTCAGAACTGCCCCTAGCCGATCCTGGGCATGGCCCCTTCCGTCTTTCAAACCTCTGGCCAGCTGGTTCTGTTCTCTTATTGGGAATCCAAGACCACAGAGGGTGGAATAAGATGTTTCCACTAGAGCCACCATCTAGACCACAGGCTGTGATTCCTACGCAGGCCTGCAATTCTCCGTTCAGGTGCACTGAGTGGTCAAAGCATGGCCCCTCAGGCCAAGAGTGTCAGGCTGCCTGTCCCTAAATCTCCCCTGCCCATGGTAGGGAAGCCGCTGCTTGGGCTTTGGGAAGAGCTCCACACCCTGAGTTTTGGATCTGTAGCTGGACAAGGGAGCTTCCCTGTGAGACCAAGTTCATCTGCCTCTTGAGCAGCTTCAAAAGTTCCTGTGGTAGAGAGAGGATCTGCCACCAGGCAGTTATGGGCCCTTTGTCTTTATATTTCCTATGGTCCCCTGGGGGGGGGATGATTTCAGGGCCAGGCCAGGGCTGGGGAAGGGGCAGGTGAGACACTGGGGTGACCTGTGTTCTGGGCAGTGGGGACAGAGGTCAGTGAGAAACCTCAGCTTAGGGGGGTTTTGTTTTGTTTTCTTGTCAGAGACCTGGTATAGTTCTCAACACTCCAAAGTCTGTAATTGTGCCACTAGAGCCCAGGCAACCTGGACCAGAGATGAGGCTCTGAGGTCCTTGTGGGTAGGACTGTAGCAATGCTGTCCTTAGTGCCCCTCACAGTCACTCATCCAATATGACAGGGGACACCAGCTGCAGCTGCTGGGGTAGGAAAAAGGCACCCGAGGAGTCACACGGCCAACAAAGATGACCATAGGACTTGGCACAGCAGGCTTGGGCAGCAGAGGCACCAAGAGCTAGCTCCCCTGAGAGGGTCTTAGCTTGTGTCCATCTAGAAGCCTCTGATCAGTGACTACTTGATGTTGAGCATAATCCTGGGGTCCACAGCCAAGATACAAAAGCAGGGGCAGTGCTGAGCGCCCAGCTCTGTTCCTGATCCGGAGGAAGGGGAGGCAGCTCAAGGGCCCTTCCTGCCTTGGGGCATTTAAGTTCTAGGCTGTGCCTAGAGACTCCCCAGGATCTTGGTCCCAGCTTGGGGGAGTTTCTTTCATCTCGATTAATAGTTCATGTCTCCTGGGCCTTCCCAGCAGTACCTGCATAGGAAGCAGACACTCTGGCAGGTCCCAAAATGCCCCCAGAAAGCAGACCTCTGATTCAGCTGAAGCCCAACCTCATCCCACCCAGCTGGATCACCAGCAAGAATGTGGGCTGTTTGGTGTCACTGGTGGGCAGATGCCGATTTAAATGCCCATCTAGGGCAGAGTCCTTGGAGAGGGCTGATTTGGCAGCTGGCTTATCCATCCATCACCACTTCACACAGGCTCACAAAGCTCCAGCTTCCTCCCCACCCAACCCTCCCTCACTCTAAGTGACAGCTATCAACTCACCCTGAGAATCACCCAAGCCTGGCCCAGCATGCTAGGGTCGAACCGGGGGAGGGGTGGCTGTAGCGCTGCCTCTGCCTGCCTCGGCAAGTGGTTTTGAGGGGAGCCCACTGGCAGCCAGCATATGCCCTGAACCGGAGTCTGAGTCACTCAGTTTCCTAGACATGACCTGCGTGGAATCTAAGCATAATGCTAACTCAAACAACCAGCTCTGGTATTGTGCTGAGTAACTTTCCTCTTTATAAACCACAGAAAGGGTTAAATCACAGCATCAGGGACAGGCGCCTGGGGCTTTGTATGCCCCCGGAAGAAAGTGTTTTTCCTTTCTCTGGTCTTGGGAAACCATCTGTTACTCATTTTAGGGGAGGGATGTTCTGGGTGCACTCCCTTTGGAGTACTGTGTGGTCAGCATTTTCTAGAACGTGGTTTCTCCAAAGCATTCCCCCCTCAAAATGAACCTCCTCTCAGCCTCTTTGCTCACAACTAGAAGCTCAGTTTTCCCTCCAGGGGTACATGAGGAACAAAATATAAATGTGTATGAAAGCTTAAAAAATAATTTTCTGGGCGGTGGTGGTGCATGTTTTTAATCCCAGCACTCAGGAGACAGAGGCAAGTGGGTCTCTGAGTTTAAATCGGCCTAGTTTTTAGAATGAGCTCTAGAACAGCCAAAGCTATGGTAAGAAGCTCTGTCTTGAAAACAAACAAAAAATAAACAAGTAAATAAGTAAACTTAAAGTCAGCAAAAACCTCATTAGCCATGTCCCGAGGCCACACCTCAGCTGGTTGTGGTCAGCCTGGCCTCCAGCCACTCTCCATCCCTCCTTTGGGATGCCCTATCCGTCACACAAGGTCATTTGCTCTTTTCCATCTTCAGCCTTGCTTCTGCTATCCCCTCAGCCAAAGCACTGACCTTGGCCAACTCCCTTACAACCTTCAGGTCCAAGTCAGAAGTCAACTTAACACAACCTAGGAAGAGAGTCTCAGTGAAGGATTGCCTAAATCAGATCAGCCCAAGTATATGTTCCTGGAAAATGGTGTTGATTATGTCAATTGATGTGTGAAGACCCAACCCACTGTGGGTGGCACCATCCCCCACACAGGGGTTTCTGAACTCTAAGAAGTATGCTTTTGCTTCTCTCTGCTTAGAAGACTGTGGGTGTGCTATCACTAATTCCTGTTCCTCAACTCCTCTGCAGTGATGGACTGTAACCTGGGATTGTGAGCTAAAATGCTCATCTAAGAATTTTATCACAATAACAGAAATAAAATTAAAGCATCCTGAGTCCTGTTCTGCCAGCTGCCCCCACCTGGCTGTCATCACATAGACCCTGGGTCCCTATCTGCAGGTGAGGCCTTAGGCCTTGACTGGCAGCAGGGCTTTCTGAGCCATGGCTACCCAGTTCAAACACCAGGCCAGACCCTCTGCTCATGGCACAGCTGGTGCTTGGCTACAAACTTGTGCCTTGACCTAATGGAACAGACTTGGGATAAAGTAACTGTGTTTCCCCTCATGCACACACACCCGATACTGTATAGCTTTGGCTGTCCTGGAACTTACTCTGTAGACCAAGCTGGTCTCAAACTTACAGAGATCCACATGCCTCTGCCTCCCGAGAGCTGGGGCTAAAGGCATGTGCCTCTACACCTGCAGAAGTCACTGTTTTCTTGCAAACTGTGAGGCTTGTTGTGTGTCTGTTTAGACCAAAAGAGCAAGAAAAAGCTTTTATGCTCCAGACCCTGCTTTACATCCTGTCCCTACGCCTGGTCAGAAAAGGGCCATCTGGACTTCAATCTCACCTTAGATGGAAATGGTTCTCCTGTAGGAAGACAAAGTCTCAAAGGTGTTCAGCCATGGACATGGGACAGAATGTGGCATTAGCAACTCCTCACACGGAGATTTCTCAGGACCTTCCCTGACCTTGCTCATTCCCACTGGTCAGAGGGGAAACTGTGGCCTTGCTGCAGCCAGCGTGGACTCAGGGCCACACCAGGGGATGGGCCCCTCACTGTGCATTCTGCCTACGGCCAGGTGCGGTCTAAACGCTGTGACGTGAAAACCAAGTTCATTACTCACTCACCCTGTACCCCATGCGCAGCTGTCAGGAAGCGGATGTGTCCTTTAGGCTGGTTTCGGAATTTCCCAGAGAAGATCCTCCTGGACTGTCGGTACAGGCCCACCCACTTTGTTTCCATTCTAGGAGGGTGGCAGGGGACCCAGAGGGTGAGGAGGGTAGGAGTTAAGCCCACAGGTGCCCACCACCTCACTACCTGTCTCCCTCCTCTCTCTCCTAGCTACGAGGTGCAGCTCAGCGGCTCTCTGGTCTCCTTAAGAGGCTGTAGCCAGGAGTGCTGGAAAGATGTGGTACAGAAGGCCTGCTGCCCCGGCTATTGGGGTTCCCAATGCTATGGTATGAAAGAGGCATCTGGCTCTGCTCCACTACCATCCCCCATGCCCCAGCTCTTCTTCTAAGGGGCATCTATATTGCCCTCAACCTGTGACTGCACATTGAATGCCACTAGGGCATGGATCCCTAGCCCTATTTGTCGTGGGGGAAGACCTAGTGGCATTCTGGGAGAAAAGCTAAGTTCTTGGGGTCCACAGAGTGCCCTGGAGGTGCTGAGAAACCGTGCAGTGGCCATGGGACCTGCCTGGATGGCATAGATGGAAATGGAACCTGTGTGTGCCAGGTAAGGGTTGGGTAGGGATTAGGTAGGGATGTTGGGGGAACCCCACTGACTTAGTTTATTTACAGGAAAACTTCAGTGGCTCAGCTTGCCAGGAGTGCCGAGACCCCCACAGATTTGGGCCTGACTGCCAATCAGGTAACTTGTTGCAGGCCTCCGATCCTATCTGCCTTTAACCCCTCCTAACTCCTCAGTTGTGCCTTTCCCTCCTGGAATGACGGCCTTGCTTCCTTCTGCCTTGCCACTCCTGGTAATCTCAGAAGCTTCCTGCAGGAAGCCCTTCGTGATGGCCTCTTTTCACCTGTCTCTCTCTCTGGGCTTCCCCTTCCCCTGTGATTCTATACCTCCACTCTGGACTCTGGAGGTTATTTTTACATTCTAGCCACACACGGAGCAGAAAAAAATGATGTCCCCAGATGTACCTTGGTGAGGCTGGGGTCTCACTTGCTCTTGTATGTCTCTTTCTGTCTCAGTATGCAGCTGTGTGCATGGCTTGTGCAGTCATGGCCCACAGGGGGATGGGAGCTGCAGATGTTTTGCTGGATATGCTGGTCCCCACTGTGATCAAGGTGAGCAATGCTACCTGGGGCAGCAGATCCTTTGTGGCCAGAGAAGGGGGGAACAGCTGGGTGCCAGATAGAGTCTGAGCCAAAACAGGACTTCAGCCTGCAGCCTGTAAGGGGACCGGCAGTGTCATCCTAGACTTGTAGCGAAGTGAGGCAGGTCCTGGAATCACACAGCTAGCAGAGCAGAATGCTTCCCAGCCTGAGGCTGAGTCTTCACTGTGGTTTCTCCACTCAGAGCTTCCAGTCTGCCAGCAGCTGAGATGCCCCCAGAATTCCCAGTGCTCTGCAGAGGCACCGGCCTGCAAGTGCCTACCTGGGTACACTCAGCAGGGCAGTGATTGTCTTGGTAAGCCTGTGTGTGCAGGGTACTTCAGCTTGGAGAGCAGAGTGGGCGGAAGGCACTAAGAAGGGAAACTTTTGTGTCAGCACGTGCAGTCTGGCACACAGAGAAAACTGTTCCTAAGAGGCAGAGGGTCTGTGGCCACTCTGGTAGAAGCCATGATGGGAAGAGGGCTCCTGGAGCTCAGTTCACTCAGGATCTCTCCGTCCTGACAGCTCGCGACCCCTGTAAGCCATCCCCATGCTCCCCACTGGCCCGATGTTCGGTGAATCCCAAGGGGCAGGCTCAGTGTCACTGCCCAGAGAATTATCGCGGTGATGGGAAAGTGTGTCTGCCCCAAGACCCATGCCTCATCAACTCTGGTGGCTGCCCCAGCAACTCTACCATCTGTCTGTACAAGGATCCAGGCAAGGTGAGCTAGGACACCTGCTTCACAAGCCACTCACCCATCTGGCTGTGGAATTCAGGGCAAGTGACCCCAGATGCTCCACTTACAAGATGCAGGGAGTGTGCCGAACTTTGAGAATGGGTGGTAGGGCTGTGTGAGGGAGCCATGTGCCGGAAGTTTTCCTAAATTCTCACTGGTGGATGTACTGTCCCTTCCTGGCCCTGCCATTTGCCAGGCTGTCTGTGCATGCCAACCAGGTCTGATCAGCATTAGCAACAATGCTTCTGCGGGATGCTATGCTTTCTGCAAACCACATTCCTGTGACAAATCGGCCACCTGTCAGATGACCCCTGATGGAAGGACCAGGTGGGCACAGGGACCAAGGGGAATGGGCACAGAGCAGGAAGGGTGGGGCAGTATATTCTGCTGTGTTCTGAACTTGGAGCCTGGCAGGGAGAGCTGGGGGAAGACAAAGCGGGTGGTCCATGCTCTCTCTGACCAGTCTCTCTGGATCTCCAGCTGTGTTTGCAAGGACAGTGAGGTGGGTGATGGTCGTGCCTGCTATGGACACCTGCTCCAAGAAGTTCAGAGGGCCAGTCAGATGGGCCTGGTGTTCCTGCGGTTAAGAGTGGCCATTGCCATGCTGGGTGTGTGCCCCCACAGCCTACCTGTGACAACCCCCCCGAACCCACAGATCTGGGAGGAAGGGAGAGTTAGCCTCAGCACAGACTCTTGTCCCTTTGCCCAAGAACGGGGTGAGGCCAGGACGGAGGTGGGAACTGGTCAGGAACTAGTGTCTTCTTCCCACACTAGACACCTGGCCTCATCCCCCCTGGAGCTCCCATTTCCATTCTGACATTACCTTTCTCCTCCCTACAGAGCAAGGCTGCCGGGAGATCCTTACCACATCGGGCCCATTCACTGTGCTGGTGCCGTCCATCTCCGAATCCTCTGTCCCCTCCAGTATCATGAATGTGAGCCCTTTCTCTCAGAGAGCAGGCCGAGGTCTCCCTGTACATGATGCTTCCCTTTGAGACAGTCTCATTCAAACTCTCAAAACAGGAACCTGCAAGGCTTCTTGCCCTCTCCATAACTCAGGCAGGGGGAGGTGCAGAGGGTTGGACTGTCTGGATTAACCCAGCACTCCATCTCTGTGCATCTACAGATGACCCTTGCCCAGCAGCTCTGCAAACAGCATATTATTGCGGGGGAGCACATCCTGAAAGATTCAGGGTCCTCAAATACACGCAGATGGTGGACACTTGCTGGCCAGGAGATCACCGTCACCTTCAACCGCTTGGTATGAGAGGGACCTCCAGAGGAGTGGCAGGCGGATGACAGAGCTGGGGCAAATGTGTGGCAGTGGGAAGAAGCTGCAGGACAGAGGGCTGGCATATGGGACATAGTCCTGTGTCTGTCTCATCAGAAATACACCTATAAGTATGACGACCAGCCCCAGCAGACATTCACTATCCAAAAGGCCAACTACATAGCAGCCAACGGGGTCTTCCATACAGTCACTGTCCTACGGAGGCAGCTTCCACCTCCTCTCCCAGGGGACCCCAAGGTGAGCCAGCAAGCTCTTCTCCACCTTGTGGAGTAGGGAATGTCTTAGTGTTTAAGTTCAGACATAAGTTCTGACTTGTAGAAGCTAGGATCCTCTTCCGGAGCTGAAGCAGCCTCATCCTACTCTGGCCTTTTTCCCTGCAGAAAACTGTCGGCCAGATCCTTGCTTCCATAGAGGCTTTCACACGCTTTGAAACCATCCTGGAGGTGAGCTTGGGGAAACAGTTCTGTCTAGCTGGGCTTCCAGACCAGAACAGGCCACTGTCCTAGACCCTGTCCATCCACCTTCCTAGAGCCTATCTCTCGCAATCCCGGGGCTTTACAGACCAAAGCATTGCTCATGTTTCCCACCTAACAGTCGGAACTCGCTGTCGGCTGACAGAGACAGAAACCAGGTGGGGCTCTGAGGCAAGGATCTGTCTAATCTTTCATTCTGCTCTCACAGAACTGTGGGCTGCCATCCATCCTGGATGGGCCCGGGCCCTTTACAGTCTTTGTTCCAAGCAACGAGGCTGTGGACAGCCTGCGAGACGGCCGTTTGATCTACCTTTTTACCTCAGTAAGTAAGCCCTACGTGGAGATGGGGCTGTGGGCTGGGGTTGCCAGAGCGCCCCTCCCCTGTACTCCCCCCACCCCCACCCCTCCCCCCTCCACACTTTCCCCCCTCCCTCTTTACCCCCTGCCCCCCCCATTCATCAACCTGTAACAATCAGCTCATCAACTCCTCCCCTCAGGGCCTTTCCAAACTTCAGGAGCTGGTACGACATCACATCTACAACCGTGGCCAGGTGAGAGGGTCTCTCCCATTTTAGGGACTACTGCAGATTTTGATCTTTCTGAGGATCCACTGCCCTTATGTTCCCTTCTCCATTTCTGGGGGCTTGGAATCATTGTATCACCTGAACAAGGTGTGTCAAGTATCCAGCCTAACATCACTGTCTCCCGCCCCAGCTGACAGTGGAGAAGCTCATCTCCAAGGGACGTGTCCTCACCATGGCCAACCAGGTCCTGTCTGTGAATATCTCTGAGGAGGTAAGATCTGTGAGCAGCCGGGCGCGCGGGCCAGAGCAGGAAGGGGCTGCTGGCCTTGTTCATACCTGCCAGTGTGCTCCAAATGCCATGGCGGACAAAACATTTGACAGGGCCCCAGCTAAGCTAAGAAAATGGACATGGGTCTCACGAGCATGAGGTAAAGCCACAGCAGTCAGTAACAGAACAGCCAAGGCTGGCTGGGAATGGCACATGGGGTCTGTGCTGCAGGGCCGCATCCTGTTGGGACCTGAGGGCATCCCTGTGCGTAGAGTGGATGTGCTGGCTGCCAACGGTGTGATCCACATGTTGGAAGGCATCCTGCTGCCCCCTACCATCCTGCCTATCCTACCCAAGCACTGTGATGAAGAACAGCACAAGATTGTTTTGGTGAGCCCTGCACTGAACCCAGACTTTATCCTGTACCCAGACCCCACCCCTTGCATACGGGCAGGAAAGAACACTGTTGTGTTACCATCACAGAATATTTGAGACTGAGTAATACATAGAAAGAGGCTTATTTAGGCTCACAGCTCTGAAATCATGGTACAATGGCAGCTCAGTTCTTGCTGAAGGAGGGTCTTATGGATGGCACAAGAGCAATTGGGCATAGGTGAAGAGACCAAAGTGACTGGAGTCCTGGGCTCATTCCATCAGAACCTGCTGTGGTGATAACTAGTCCATCGCTGCCTGCAGGGAGCCTGGGAGCCCATCCGCCTTTACAGTCTCTTTCTCACAACCCCTTTCCTGGCATCTCTACAGTTGTCGCTTTCTCCTCCCTCAGACCTTTGCCGAATGTCTCTGACCTCATTGCCCCATTCTTTGACCTTCTCTGTTCTTCCCAGGGTTCTTGTGTGGACTGCCAAGCCTTGAATGCCAGTATATGCCCCCCAAACAGTGTGAAAATGGTAAGCATCCCAAGCCTGGTACACAAGTATCTTTTTTGCTAATACCCCAATCATGCCCAGGATGCAGAGGTAGGGGCAGGGAGACTGAGCCATACCTAGAGGCTCAGCATGTCCTAGTCCTACAAAAAGCAAGAGTGTTAGACCAGAGCTGCCTGGCAAAGGCTGGCCGAGCACCCACTCTGCTGATTGGCCTTGTATGGCATGCCCTAGGATATCTTCCCCAAGGAGTGTGTTTATACCTATGATCCAGCTGGACTCAACGTGCTGAAGAAGGGCTGTGCACACTACTGCAACCAAACCATGACAGTGAGTCTGGGCAGGCCTGCACCCACTGAAAACCCTGGCCACTTACTCTTTGTCTGGGGTTCCCAAGTTGGGTTGAGGGGGCTCCCCTTCCCAGGCATCCTTTTTGTTCTTGTTTGGCTTGGAAGAGTTTTTTATTGTTGTTTGTTTGTTATTGTATCCATGATAGGAATAGAACCCAAAGCCTGGCAAGCACTTTGTGGCTGAACTACATCCAGCACTGCCCCACATCCTAATGGTTAAAGGGATGCCACTGGGGGCATCTATATTCTAGAGATGAGACACAGAAGCTGAAGCATTCTGTGTGGCAGTTAGCATGACCTGGTTGTTTACGAATGCTCTGTCTCTTGCAGAAACGTGGCTGCTGCAAAGGATTTTTTGGGCCTGACTGCACACAGTGTCCTGGAGGCTTCTCCAACCCCTGCTATGGCAAAGGCAATGTGAGTGCCCACCCTGCTAGGTCTAATGAAGATTGATACTTTCTCTGGCTAGCAGTGTCAGAACCAGGCCTGCCTCTCTCTTGTCTCAGCTTCCCCACTCTAAGTAACTGGTGCTGGACTAAACTGTTCCATTAGAAATTATTGCTTTTGGGTCTTGAGAGATGGCTCAGTGGTTAGGAGCAGGTGCTACTCTTGAAGAGGATCATGTTAGTCAGCTCATAATCACTTGTAACTCCAGCTCTGGGGACCCAGCACTTCTGGCCTCCATGAGTCTCTGCACATACACATTAAAAAATATTTTCCGAGATAGGCTCACTCTCTATAGTCCTAGCAGTCCTGGATCTCTCTGTAGACCAGCCTGGAAGCCACAGAACCTACTTCTGCCTCCCAAGTGCTGGGATTAGAGGTGTTTGTCACCATGCCAGCTCCTAAATTTTTTTTTTAAAAGAAGTAATTATTTTGATAGATCTTTACAAACATTTTCCAAAAGGTGATCTGCTCGTATTCATTAGTAGTCTGCCTTTGACACTTTGGGATATTAGGGCTACTTTGGTGCCTGCACAGAGAGCACAAGCATTAATATGCATCTGGGTGACACATAAAATCTCCAGAACCATGTGCCTCTCAGTAGCTAGCTGACACCTTAGATGACTTTGGAAGTCACTTCTAGGGGAGGTCTCAGAGGAACAGGAGTTTAGAGCCCACCAGGGAGGGAGATTCAGGGAGGAGGGTGTACATGAACATTTTCTGTCCCAACTACCCAGTCCCAAATAACTGACTCAGAGACTAAATATAAATTATAAATGCTCAGCCAATAGCTCAGGCTTATTACTAACGGCTCTTACATTTAAGTTAACCCATGTTCCTTATTTATATTTTGCCATGTGGTTCATGGCTTGTTGCTTCATCTTCTTTATATCCTGCTTATCAGGTGGCTGGCTGTCATCTCTCATGACTCTCCTGACTCTGCTCTTCCTCTTCCCATCATTCTCTCTGTGTCATGCTGTCTTGCCTAATCTCTTCTTGCCCTGCTACTGGCCAATCCATTTTTTAAAAATTAACAATGAGTATAATCTACACAGAAGGGGATGTGGTGACTGATCATAACTGATCTTTTGTGCTTGCCATCTTCCAGTGCAGTGATGGTATCCGGGGAAATGGGGCCTGCCTCTGCTTTCCAGACTACAAGGGTATTGGCTGCCATATCTGCTCCAACCCGAACAAGCATGGTGAACAGTGCCAGGAGGGTGAGTGATCCTGGCTGAGGCTACCTCCCAGAGTCAAAGAAGCTCTTACTGTAGAAAAGGTGACTAGGGACTCCCAAGAAGGACCAGGACCCTAAGAGGAATGATGGCCACAGAGAGTAGTGGTGGCTGGAGGACAGTAATGGATGTTATCTTTCTTTCTCCCCAGAAGAAAACTGGGCTTTAATCTAAAGCTAGCAGGATTTAAGCAAGGCACATGGGAGACTTTGGACAGTGAGATTAGAAACAGTGTAGCTGTTTGACTGTGAATTCTGATGTAACTAAAAATTCAAACTGAGCATGGTGGCACATGCCTTCATTTCCAGCACTCAGGGGACAGAGGCAAGAAGATCTCTGAGTTCAAGGCCAGCCTGGTCTATAGAGCGAGTTCTAGGACAGCTAGAGCTATATAGAGAAACCCTATCTTAAAAAACAAAACAAATAAATGGCCTTCCTCATGGTTTTTTGTCTTTGAGTTTGAATAATCTATGATTTAGGGACCCTAGTATAGCATCAAGTAACATAAAGTCAGCTTTACTATGGCCGTCCCATCTCTATCCTTTTACTTTGAAAAACCAGTCTTGGCTTCCAACAAGCCTACTTCCTGTTCGATTTCTCTATTCCCATTTCTTCCCCATAGACTGTGGCTGTGTCCATGGTCTGTGTGACAACCGTCCTGGCAGTGGAGGCGTGTGCCAGAGAGGCACATGTGCCCCAGGCTTCCGAGGTCGTTTCTGCAATGAGTCCATGGCAAACTGTACATCCAGAGGGTTGGCCCAGCTCTGCCACCAGCATGCTCGCTGCATTAGTCAGGAGGGTGAGGCCAGGTGAGGACGCTGGCTTCCTTCATGTCCTGTCCATAATTACATGTCTGTTTGCTCATTCTCCAGTCTCTTCCCCAGGCTCAAGTGGACCCCTTCTCCCCTATCCTAGGTGTGTCTGCCTGGATGGTTTTGAAGGTGATGGCTTTTCCTGCACACACAGCAATCCCTGCTCACATCCAGACCGTGGTGGCTGCTCAGAGAATGTTAGTTCTTCCCCCCTCCCCTTTCAATAATGTTCTTCAGGTCAGAGCTCCTTGGCTTTCACCCATGGCCCTATGCCCCTGAGTCACTTTTTTTTCATGATCCACACAGGCTGAATGTGTCCCTGGAGACCTGGGTACCCACCACTGCATTTGCCACAAAGGCTGGAGTGGGGATGGCCGTATCTGTGTGGCTATTGATGAATGTGGATTGGACACTCGAGGTGGCTGTCATGCAGATGCTCTCTGCAGCTATGTGGGCCCTGGACAAGTAAGGAACAGAAGGATAGATGGGAACTTGTCTCCACCCAATCTGGTTTTAGTAGCATCCACTCCAAGCTCAGAGTCTGGATCCACAGGTGCAGATGAAGTCATGCACCCTGGTATTAGCATCCACTCCAAGCTCAGAGTCTGGATCCACAGGTGCAGATGAAGTCATGCACCCTGGTATTAGTCACTCATGTGCTCCCTGGGTTCCTATATGTAGCCAAGTACCTGTTATAGGGTGAGATTTCTCTTGGACCAGGGGAGTGTGATGCCAAGCAAGGTAAGGGATGCCCTGCTTCCAGAGGTCCTGAATCTGTAGATTCTCAGTAATCTATCTCCGGAATTTCACAGAGTAGTCTCAAATACTTGTGGGACCTTAAAACATTTTGAGGCTCATGAACCCGAGTTCTGATAAGAATATCTAACATGGGGAACTAGAGAGATGGCTCAGCAATTAAGAGCACTGACTACTCCTCCAGAGGGCCCACGTTTGATTCCCAGTACCCACATAGCAGCTAACAACTGTCTGACACTCCCACATAGATTTGCATGCAGGCAAAGCACCATTCAAATAAAATAAAAATAAATTATTTTTAAAAAGAATATCTAACATGGCCCAGGCACAGTGGCACATGCCTTTAATTCCAGCATTCAATGGGCAGAGAGAGACAGACCTCTGTTTGAAGCCAGCTTGGTTAGCATAATGAATTCCAGGACAGTCAGAACTACATAATAGACCCTGCTTCAAAAACACAAAACCAAAGAATATCTAAGGTGGGGCTGGAGAGATGGCTCTGAGGTTAAGAATGCTTGTAGCTCTTGCAGAGGTTCTAATTAGGTTCCTAGCATCCGTATGGCAGCTAACAGCTGTGTAACTCCAGTTTCAGAAGATCTGATGCCTTCATCTGGCCTCTGCAGGCATTGCATGCGTGCAATGCACAGACACAATACAGACAAAACACCCATCTATAAAAATTAAGCATGAATAAGTCAGAGATAGAGAGATAACATAACAGTTAAGAGCTCTGGCTGCTCTTACTAAGAATCCAGCTTTGGTTCCCAGCACTCACATAACAGCTCACAACTGTCTGTAACTCTAGTCTCTGGGGATCCAGTACCCTTTTCTAGCCTTTACAGGGACCAGTCATGCACATGGTGTACACATACATGTAGGCAAAACACCCATACATATAAAGTAATTTTATATACATAAATATTTTTAAAAGAATATATACTTTAAAAGAATATCTATTGTACCAACAGGTCTAGGTTGACTGGTTCAGAGTTAGCCTCTTCAAAGCCCTGTCTTCTCAATTCTATGGTAGCATCTAGACCAGCCATCTATGGAGTATTGTCAACAAAATATCAGACTGAAATAATGAGTAGTGCTCTGAACCCCATCCAGAGCCTTAAAACTTAAGAACTCTGGAGGAGTTGGGACATACTCAAGAGGCAGAGGTCAAGGGGAACTCCCATTCAAGACCAGCCAGGGCTGTGTAGCAAGACCCTGTGAAACAAAAAAAAAAAACAAAAAAAAAAAACAAAAAAAAAAAAAAAAAAAAAAAAAAAAAAAAAAAAAAAAAAAAAAAAACAAAAAAAAAAGAAAGAAAGAAAGCTCAGAACTGAGGCTCTGAATGCTTAGGTGTAAATGCTCCCCCACAGCAGCTGAGATCAGAAGTGAGGGGTCTCACTTATGCTCACCTGCAGTGTAGACAAGCCCAAAGGCATGTCCATTGGGGAAGAGACGAGAGCAATTGACTGGATGGCAGGGAAGGGGGTGGGATTTCAGAGCCTTCCTGGGCATGGCCTTGGCCAACTCCTGCCCACTTGCCACAAGACACTGATTTCAAGTCAATGGCCCTGACGGGTTCGGGTTCTGAGTACGGAGTGGTACTGAGTCTCCATGGAAGTTTCCAGCCAGTACCATCTCTTGATCAGCCTTACCCTAAGAGCTGATTTCCCCTTGGGGCTCCAGAGCACAGATCTCCAAGGGTAAGATAGTAGGAGCTTGTCTGGGGTATGGATCTCCTGGGAAGCAGAGGAAGAAATGAGGATGGGGCCTATGGTGAAATAAAACTGTCCCCCCCCTCCCATCTCCCCAGAGCCAATGCACATGTAAACTGGGTTTTGCTGGAGATGGCTACGAGTGCAGCCCCATTGACCCCTGTCGGGTAGGCAATGGTGGCTGCCATGGCCTGGTAAGAGGGTACAAAGGCTTCAAGCCCCTGGGGAGGTTGTCTGGGGAGCACCTGCTGCAGCTGCGCATGTCTGTTCTAACACTTGTATCTTTCTAAACTCCAAGCCATGCCATTGCTCCTCCCCTGCATCTCAGGAAAAGCCTTCACGCTGCATTACTCGGGCCGTGGGTCCTCTAGAGCCTCTCAGCTGCCCCACCCCCCCTGTTCCTTGTTCCTCTGCCCCGCCAAGATCCTTGCTGCCTCTTGAGTTCCCTCGGTCCAATCCTACAGCATCTCTGCCTTTCCCAGACACTCCTCTGGCCTTGCCCCTCCTGCTGTCAAAAGCTCGGGCTCCTGCAGGGGGAGTTAGTTACCTTTGTTGCTCTCTAGTGCTGCTGGCTCCCTGGTGGGATGATCCCCATGCCCAGTACTCTGTGGTAGTGGGGAGCTCTGAAAGGGCTTTGTGAACACACACAGGATAGTTGGAAAGAAGGACTCAATGGCTACACAGGCAAAGGGCAGCGGATGGGGGATGGTGGGAGGAGAAAAAGATGAGACCAGCTGATAACCGGCTCGTTATTCGGATGACGAATGGAGGGCCCTAACTGTCTGTGTCTTACCTCTACCAGGCTACTTGCCAGGCAGTTGGGGGAGGTCAGCGGGTTTGCACATGCCCCCCTCATTTTGGAGGTGATGGCTTCAGCTGCTATGGAGATATCTTCCAGGTAAGTAGTGCACAGATTAGTTCTCCTGTGTCTATGTTGCCCTCCATGTACCTGTGAGGAAGGGTTCATTGGGACTTGAATTTGTCCTTAAGTTTATGACCTCAGCTTTTTTTTTTTTTTTTTTTTTCCTGCTCCTTAGGAACTGGAGGCAAATGCCCACTTTTCTGCCTTCTCCCAGTGGTTCAAGGTAGTGTCAGGGCAAAATGATAGGGTTGTGCGCATGTCTACAAGGTCTTCCTGAATACAGGAATGCTACCTTGCCTCCAAGAGTCACCTTAATTTCCCTGCCCCACTCACTGTGTGCAGAATTCGAGTGTCACCCTTCCTGCTGACAGCAATGTCACAGCCCTGGTACCTTCTGAATCTGCCATCCGTAGGATGAGCCTTGAGGACCAGGCCTTCTGGCTGAGGCCAAAGATGCTGCCAGAACTGGTCAGGTGGGACATCTGGGAAGGCCCTGGGTCATGGAGGGGATTCCAGCCAGGGTTGAGAGGATCCGGTTATTTGTTTACCTTGTATCTACAAAAGTGGGGGAGAATCCAGACTTAAGGTTCTTTGCAGGTCACACTAATCTGGTTCAATGCTCCACACACACACTGTTTCCCTTAGGGCCCATTTTCTCCAGGGTGCTTTCTCAGAGGAGCAGTTAGCCCAGTTAAGTGGACATCAAGTAGCCACACTGAGCCCCAAGACCAGCTGGCAGATACACAACATCAGTGGGGTAAGAGTTGGACTCTGGACATGTGAGGGGCTACATTTCCCCAAGATGTGGGCTCCCAGAAAAGAAGCTTGGGGTCCCTTGGCCGTGTCTAGGGCTGATTCAGAGACCACACACAGACACATAGTTTTCTCATCAGAAGCTGTGTGTACCAGCACATGTAACTCTGCCCTCTCATGTGGGTACTGGTGAGGGTCTATGTACCCACCTGGTAGAGCCTGAGGCTGTGAACCAGGTGGAGTGTCTCTCACACAATGTATCAGTGCCCAACTAGAGTGAGCTCTGTCTGCCGCCTTCTAGAAAGTCTGGGTGCAGAACGCCAGTGTGGATGTGCCCGACCTCCTTGCTACCAACGGCATCCTACACATTATTAACCAGGTACGGAACATGAAGGGGGTACAGGGAACTTCCTGGGCCAGTAATGAACGACCGACAGCGCCCCCCCCCCCCGACTCTCTATGCCAGGTCTTGTTGCCTCCAAGAGGTGCTGTGCAGACTGGGCCAGGGTTGCTACAGCTACTAGATAAGGTGCCCGCCTTCCACTTCTTCCGGGAGCAGCTAAAGGTAAGGGAGGTTACTCTAGGGGAGAGAGCTCCCAGGAGGCTGTAGGGACTGGCTGGCTCCCTGTATCAGGACTGAGGACTGCCATGCTCATCTCTCCAGCTTGCTCCCTGTCTCTATCCCTAGCACCACAAACTAGTAGCCCAAATTGAGGCCGCCAAAGCCTACACCATCTTTGTGCCCACAAATCACTCTCTGGAGACCCAGGGCAACAGCAGTATCCTGGTGAGACCTTGGGAATGGGCAAGATAAGCCTCCTATGCCAAGACACAAGGACATGGTGGGGACGGCATGATACCCAGGGCCTCCTGGAGACTCTTGGATACCCAGAAGTGACTCCTCTTTGGCAGAACATAGACACAGTCCGACACCACGTGATCCTTGGAGAGGCACTCTCTGTGGAGGTCCTGGGAAAAGGAGGACACCGGAACTCCCTTCTGGGCCCCGCCCACTGGCTGGTCTTCTACAATCACAGTGGCCAGGTTTGAAGGATTAGGAGACACCTTTCAGGACTCGGCTCTTAGGACTTGCCTTTAGAGCTGCCCCGCCAAGGAGACCCCAGCCTTGGCTCCGGGAAGACTTCTCCCCCATTCTTGGAGCTTCCCCCAATCCTAGAGTATGCTTATCTTATTGCCTCTGAGAGGAAGGGTGGTGGTGGGTAGATAGATTCAATCTGCTGTCCTCCTTTCTAGCCTGAGGTGAACCACATGCCACTGGAGGGGCCCTTTTTGGAGGCCCCGGGCTGTTCCCTCTTTGGCCTGTCAGGAATCCTGACAGTAGGTTCCAGCCGCTGCCTGCACAGCCACGCAGAAGCTCTTCGGGTAAGAAGCTGGGGCCCCACTGGGGCTGGAGAGATGGCTCAGAGGTTAAGAGCACTAGTTGCTTTTCCAGAGGTCCTGAGTTCAGTTCCCAACAACAACTCGGTAGCTCACAGCCATCTACAATGAGATCTGGTGCCCTCTACTGGCTTGGAAGCATAATAAATAAAATCTTTTTTTTAAAAAAAGCTAGAGCCAGAGGGGTATTAAAGATCAGCAGCTGTGGGGGCTCAGCAGTTGAGAGCATTAGCTTCCAGAGGTCCTTGAGTTCAATTCCCAACAACCACATGGTGGCTCACAATATAATAGGATCTGAATCTGATGCCCTTTTCTGATATGCAGAGCAGTCATACATACATATATTATATGTATGTATGTATATATACATATATATTTGTATATATATATATATATATATATATATATATATATGTATGTATCAGCAACTGCAACTGGTCGTTTAATCCCAGAACTCTAGAGGCTGAGACAGGCAGATCTCTTCTTGAGCTTGAGGCTAGTCAGGGATGCATAGAGTCTGTGTCAAAAACAAAACACTACGACAGCAGCTTGGTAGCAAGAAGTCTTGGCCTGGACCAGCTGATGTCTTGCCCTTCTTCTCTAGGAGAAATGCGTAAACTGTACCCGGAAATTCCGCTGCACCCAAGGCTTCCAGCTGCAGGTGATGCTGGGCTCAGTACAGCTCTGTACTAAACTCCGGGGTCCAGTCCTGCTGGCCTGGTATGGGTAGCTGTGACTCCTACTCAAGGATGAAGCACAGCCCTGGTTTCTGAGGAGTGTCCTTGTCATCCTAGGCCTCTGCCATCCCATCTGGTCCGTCTGTCTTGGCCTCTACCCCTCCCTTTTACTGTCAATCTTAGTCTGACACTTGAACACAATTGTTCGTCCCGAGGTCCAACCCCGTCCCTGATCAAGCCGCCAGATGACCCTTCTCATGTGTCTTCAATTCTAGGATACACCTAGGAAGAGTTGTGTCTACAGATCCGGCTTTTCTTTCTCCCGGGGCTGTTCCTACACCTGTGCCAAGAAGATCCAGGTTTGCTCTGAGTTGTTCCCTACTAAGGCTTTGCCACTTTGCCAGGGAAGAAGAGGGGAGCAGAGTAGGCACGGGAAAGAGTCTAGACTGAATCGCAAAGGCAGAGGTGCTGAGCCCCCAGCAAAGACAGCAAAGCAAAGGCCTTAGAAATGGCCAGAATCAGAGGGCTATGGTTGATTCTGTGTATAACCTCTGGGCAATGGGCATGGGAGAGATACAGGGTTGCATCTCAGAGCTGGCACTGTCAACCAAAACCCAGTGGCAATAATGAGGCTTGTTTCTCCTGTGCAATCCACACAGTTGCATCTCTCCCTTGTATGAACCTACTTCCATCAGGGGAGGGTTGTGGAAGGCATCCCTCACACCCCATGAAGTTTCTGTTCCCTCCCTGGGTCTGTGCTTCCAATTTTCTCTGTTCTGTGGCCCTGAAGTGCAACCATCTCTTCCTAGCTAGTAACACTTATCCTGGCCTGTGCTGGGCCTCTCTCCCTCCCTTCCCATTTCCCCTGCCCTTGCAGGTGCCCGACTGCTGCCCAGGCTTCTTTGGCACACTATGTGAGCCATGCCCAGGGGGCGTAGGTGGAGTGTGCTCAGGCCATGGGCAGTGCCAAGACAGGTTCCTGGGCAGTGGGGAATGCCGTTGCCAAGAGGGCTTCCACGGAACAGCCTGTGAGATGTGTGAGCTGGGCCGCTATGGACCCACCTGTTCTGGAGGTGAGGTCTGCATAGAGCAGGGTGGTGGCCTTAGGAAGGAGAGCAGACTGGGCACTACACATAGAGAGCAGGAAAGTGACTGTCCTTCATTGTCCCACTTCCAGTGTGTGACTGTGACCATGGGCTGTGCCAGGAGGGGCTGCGAGGGAACGGAAGTTGTGTCTGTAATGTAGGTTGGCAAGGTCTCCGCTGTGATCAGAGTAAGTAGGTCCCAAGGGGCTAGGGGCAAGTGACAGCAGGTCAACAATTCTTGTCTGAATGACCAGCACCTTCTGTTTACTCTCAGAAATCATTGGCCCTCAGTGTCCCAAGAAGTGTGATCCCAATGCCAAGTGAGTGAAGGTAACCTATGGTGGGTGACTATGGCGGGACAGAGCAGACACAGGCTGAGTGGCTGCCATTCCTCCCAGCTGCATACAGGACTCCACTGGAAAGCCTGCCTGTATCTGTGCTGCAGGATATTCAGGCAATGGCAGGCACTGCTCAGGTTAGCCATATGGATGCACTGGGCCCTGCTTGGGATGGCCGTCCCATCTCCTCTTTGACCTTCCCTTTATCTGTTGCTTATTTCTCACAACTTCTATCCCTAGAGGTGGACCCCTGTGCTTCTGGCCATGGGGGCTGCTCACCCTATGCCAACTGCACCAAGGTGGCTCCCGGGCAACGGACATGTACCTGTCAGGATGGCTACACAGGCGACGGGGAGCTATGCCAGGGTGAGGTGCCCCCAGATAGACACGTGTGAGAGTAGGCTATTTTAGTGCTCTGATTCAGACTAAGGTTTGAGTGTACCAATGGTATGTGGTGACTTGGGGTCCAAAGTGGGAGGAGATGGACTCCTGGATGTCATCAGGGCTGTTCCTCATCTCAGTGTCTCTTCCCCTAGAAATAAACAGCTGTCTCATCCGCCATGGGGGCTGCCATGTTCATGCTGAATGTATCCCCACAGGCCCCCAGCAGGTCAGTTGATAGGCTTGACTCTGGGGACTCCATTCAAACTTTGTCTGGCTGGGGAGGCCTTTCTATTCAGGGCTCCTTGCAGCCACAACGATCAGGATTTGTGACAGGTCTCCTGCAGCTGCCATAAGGGCTACAGCGGTGACGGCATTCATACCTGCAAACTTCTGGACCCTTGTTCCCAGGTTAGACCCTCATATGCTAACATGTTTGTCAAGGGAAGGGGTCTGAGGCAAGAAGCAGTTTTCCTTACCCCAGGATGAGCCCAGGGCTTCCCTTACCCATAGCTCAAGTCTGGCTCAATAGCAGAAATAAGACTCTGAGGGTTGAGCAGGGACTTGGAGGCCTTTTCCCTTAGACTGGTCCTTAGAGGTGGCAGGATGGATACCATAGCCTTCCTCTCCTACTCTCAGAGAAATGGAGGCTGCAGTCCTTATGCTGTGTGTAGAAGCACGGGGGATGGGCAGAGGACATGTACCTGTAACCCAAGTCACACCGGAGATGGTATCACCTGTCATGGACGAGTTGGACTGGTAATGATCCCTAGTCTGACCCAGACTTAGTTGTGGCTGTGCCCCAGGAACCTGAACTGCAATCTTGGCTAAGACCCAAGATTCAGTTCTGATCCTTGACGATGAGTGACCCCATGACCCTGAATCTGACCCTTGATTCTTTCTGGACTAAACCTCATCTATATCACATGAAAATAATCCTGGTCCCAGAACCCTCTCTGGCTTTCCTTTCCTCATCCATGCCTTGGCCAGACCTTGGGCTGCTGGTTCTGGGATAGGTGCCAGCCTCTGGATTAGGGGAGCGGGGCACCCAATATCTCAGCTGATCCTTGCTCCCCCAGGAGCTCCTCCGGAACAAGTATGCCTCATTCTTCAGCCTCAACCTCCTGGTGAGTAGCCAGCCTAGGCCTTTGTGATCTGCTGGGCAAATTCCAACTGGCTCTGGACTTCTATGTTCTCTAGTTGAGGGGGTTGGCTGGCCTGGACTCTCAGAATTTCAGTTTTTCCCCAGAAGATCCTTAGAAGTTCCAAGTTGGTTCTAGATTGTTCCTCATGTTCTCCATCCCCAGGAATACAAGGAGCTCAAGGGTGATGGGCCTTTCACCGTCTTTGTGCCCCATGCTGATTTAATGAGCAACATGTCACAGGTACACAGCCCTAGAAGAAGTGTGGGGAGAGATGAGTACTTTAGTTACTGTACAGGCAGTGGTGACAGCCATTGGCTTCACTATCTTCATGGCTCTCTGCTAGGATGAGCTGGCTAGGATACGTGCCCATCGCCAGCTTGTGTTTCGTTACCATGTCGTTGGCTGCCGGCAGCTGGGGAGCCAAGAGCTGCTGAACCAGGGCTACGCCACGGCACTGTCTGGGCACACGCTGCGTTTCAGTGAGAAGGAGGTGCGATCGATCTCACACTGGCTATAGTCATCCTGCAGGACTAGGATTCAGTCCCTGGCTCAGCTCCCTTCAACCCTGTTCCTGTGCCCTGACTCCACTCCTTTAATACTCAGCCTGGATCCAAAATGAGAGGGAAAAGAGTATCAGAGGATAATCCTACTCTGGGCCCTAACTATTAGCACTGGCATGCCCCAAGCTGGGACTCTCAAGCCAAGCTGATATAAGCACCATGCATCCACAATGGCAGGCCTAATGTAGTGTCCTGTGCAGCCTCTTATAGTGATTCTGCCCTTGACCAACTCACCTTATACCTCAGTCCAAAGCCCAGGACTGTCTACTAAAAAAAAAGCCCCCACCCTCTACCCACCTTAAATCCTGCCCTGACTCCATAGCTTCAAGCACCCTACTAATCAACTCTAACTCAGCCTCATCTTTGCACTAATTCAACCATGTTTCTCCCTCAGGGCAGTATTTATCTCAATGACTTTGCTCGGGTGGTAAGCAGTGACTATGAGGCAGTGAATGGTGTCCTGCACTTCATTGACCATGTTCTGCTACCTCCAGATGTGCTACACTGGGAGGCTGACACTATCCCAGTCCCTCGGGTATGGCTGGGCAAGAGCTTGGGACTGGGTGACAGGCTGGCATCCTTTCTTCCTGCCTGACCACATACATGGCTCATGTGTGCTCTTTCTCAGAGAAATGTCACCACTGCTGCTGAAAGCTTCGGTTACAAGATCTTCAGCCGCCTAGTGACGGTACTGCTCTTAGAAATGTGGGTCTGCCAGTGTGTGCACATGAGTGCAACAATATGTATACTTTCCTCTTTCCGGGAACGAATGTGCTATGTGAATTTCTTGTATAATGTGAGAGTCTCCTAGTGTGGGTACATGTGAGGAAGTGCACAGCCAAGGTGCATGGAAACACCCTGGTAAGTGTGCCATAAACAGCAGCTCCCCTACCCACAATTTCAATATCGTATTCAACGATGTTGGCAGGATGGCTCAATGTGCGAGAGTGCTTGCTGCTACCCCTGACAGCCTGAGCTTGATCCCTGGGACCCACACAACAGGAAAAAAACGATTCCTATAGATTCTTCATGTGTGCAGTTTCAAGCGTGTCCCTTCTCCCATGTCACACACACACACACACACACACACACACACACACACACACACACACACACCTCTCAAAACAAAACAAAACAAAAAAACCAACCAGGTTAAGTATAATAAAAATATTAAATTGAAATTCTGAAGAGATAGCTCAGAGGTTAAGAGCACGGCTACTCTTCCAGAGGTCTGGTGCCCTCTTCTGGTGTGCAGACATATATGCGGGCAGAACAGTAGATACAGACAGACTAAACAAATCTTTAAAAATCCCTAGAAATATCTCAAAAGTTTAAAATAACTTTTATTATGGTATATTGTTACAATAGTTTTTTTGTCTGTTTGGTTTTTTTGAAACAGCCTTGGTTGCCCTGGAACTCACTTTGTAGAGCAGGTTGGCCACAATCTTACAGAGATCTACCTGCCTCTGTTTCCCGAGTGCTAGGATTGAAGGTGCTGAACCAGCACCTCTCAGCTATTGTTCAGCCCTTATTGTACCTAGTTTATAATTAATACTTTATCACAGATATAGGAAAGCAGTACATGTATAATTCATACACACACGGTTCATATATGGGTCACTGTAAGTTAAGGCATTTGCTGTGGTTTGGGGGCAGATAAATGTGGCTAGTTATCTGGGCTAAGTTTCTCGGGATCTCCTTTTCGGTTTCTGGAGTCCAGCCTCATCTCCAGCTGTCACATCTTTGCTCCAAACCCACAGGTGGCTGGTCTTCTGCCCATGCTTCAGGATGTAGTCCATCGTCCCTTCACTATGCTGTGGCCCACAGATACTGCCCTGCAAGCCCTGCCTCCCGATCGGCAGAAGTGGCTCTATCATGAAGACCACCGTGACAAACTGGCAGCCATTCTTCGGGGTCACGTGATTCGCAACATTGAAGTGGGTACAGGTCCATTCTTCGGCCCCTATTGGCTGCATGCCCAACTCCAATCATGTCTCCATTTATTTAGGCCCTGGCATCTGACCTACCCAACCTGGGCCAACTCCGAACCATGCATGGAAACACCATCTCCTTCTCCTGCAGTCATGCTCGGCCTGTGAGTCTGGGGAGAGGGCTTGGTTAAGGAAAACAGGTGCAGGCAGTGAGGCGCTGCAGTGACCATTACCCCTACATCTTCCCTTTAGGGCGAGCTCATGGTAGGGGAGGACAATACCCACATTGTGCAACGGCACTTGCCCTTTGAAGGTGGCCTGGCTTATGGCATTGATCAGCTGCTGGAGCCACCTGGCCTTGGTGCCCGCTGTGATCGTTTTGAGACCCAGACACTTCAAATGGTGAGGAAGGGCGCAGGCCACAGGTGCATGGCAGGGGCCCAGCCCATCTGTCCTATCCTGTCCATTCACCTGACCCTGCAGTGTTGGCCTCCATCCCCTCCAGAAGACTTGCAGCGTCTGTGGGCTGGAGCCGCCCTGTCCTAAGGGCTCACAGGAGCAGGTAAGGGGCTGGAGGCTGAGTTGAGGGTTGGGGTGGGGCAGAGCACCATGAAGCTTAGGCTGGCTGTGGCCTGACTCCTTGTGACCTAGGGCAGCCCCAAGTCTTGCTGGCGTGACTATACCAAGTTCTGGACAAGTCCACTGCATGCTCTGACAGTACGCAGTGGTGCCTGGATCCAGCCTAGTTTTTGGAACCCTCCTCAACGCTTGGGTAGGGGCTGTCACCGCAACTGTGCCACTATCATCTGGAAGCCCAGCTGCTGCCCCGGTCACTATGGCATTGACTGTCAAGGTAAGCATTCAGAGGGTTACAGACAAACTGACACCTCCTCTGAGCTTCCAACATGGCCAGAGTCAAAGGTCCAGCCATTGCCCTTAAGGAAAGATTTTGGGGTGCTCTAAGGTGGGGGAAATGCTTAAGAAGTGGGGTAAACAAACAGATTTTAATCTAGTGTGGAGTTCTGGAGGGTCTCAGTGGTGTGAGGACATGTTTTATATTAGGTGGTTTTTTAAAATATGAGATAGAATTTTTTAGGTTTATTTTACTAATGTGTTTGGGTTTAGAGAGGGAGAAAGTTACTTGTTTTATTTATAATTAAATTAGGATTATATTTTTATTAGATATAGATGCATAGTAATGAGAACTGAGAAATTATTTTTAGTGTATATTGGTATTGTCTTTATGTTTTTTCTAGTTTTTTTTAATATATGATGTTTTTTAGCTTTAAAAGTTTAAGTGTTTAGTATCTTTTTAATGTGAAGATGGTTGTATTTATTTTTTTGTAAAGACAAAAATGAGACCCTCTCCCAGCTTTGTTAGGCAAATGTTTTTTATTATATATATCTTATTGTCATATCAGCAGATGAGATTCTGTTGACAGTCGCCTTGGTTGGCACTGAGGGGAAGAGATGGCAGAGCCTGGGATGCCCGTGTGTGGGTGTATCATCATGAGAGTGGAATGGAAGTTCCCATTCCACTTCTACACTATTCCCTAGCTTGTCCTGGTGGCCCCAGAAGCCCCTGTAGTGACCATGGTGTGTGCCTGGATGGCATGAGTGGAAATGGGCAGTGTAGCTGCCATTCAGGTTTTGCTGGAACAGCCTGTGAACTCTGTGCCCCAGGTGCCTTTGGACCCCAATGCCAAGGTAGGTCATCTCTGTCTGTCTCATTCTATCTTGCCCCACTTCCTCTGGCCTGTGTGTCAAATTGTTCTTCTCCCCAGCTTGCCGCTGTACCCTACATGGGCGTTGTGATGAAGGCCTTGGGGGCTCTGGCTTCTGCTTCTGCGATGAAGGCTGGACTGGGCCACACTGTGAAGTGCAGCTGGGTAAGTAGGCCGTGAGCTTGTGTCCCTGCGGTACATATATATATATACACACTGGTACATGCCCTAGCTGTGCCCTGCAGTATATATATACACACTGGTACATGCCCTAGCTGTGCCCTGCAGCATATATATATATATATATATATATATGTGTGTGTGTGTGTATATATATATATATATATACACACACACACACACAACACATATATATATATACATATGCCCTAGCTGCCACTCAGGTGGAAGTCGCTGTAGATGGGAGAGGCAGTGTCTAGGAGAACAGCTACTGACATAGTCATATGGGGTGGGTCCTGGGGACAGAGTTGCAGCCTGTGTGTAGCCCACCCTGTGCAACCCAGGCCATGTGCCGTGTGGGCAACAGCTGTGAGTGCAACCTGGGCTATGAAGGGGATGGCCGTGTGTGCACAGGTAAGCAGAAAGCCATGACTGGCAGGTAAGAAGCCCTGCTCATTCCAGGCATCTGGCTCAACCACTTCCTCCTTGCCCCCAGTGGCAGATCTGTGCCAGAAGGGGCATGGCGGCTGCCATGAGCATGCCAACTGCAGCCAGGTGGGAACAGTGGTCACCTGTACCTGTCTGCCTGACTATGAGGGAGATGGTTGGAGTTGCCGAGGTCGCAACCCTTGCCTAGATGGCCATCGTGGAGGCTGCAGTGAGCATGCTGACTGCCTCAACACTGGTCCGGTAAGCAGGTTCCCGGGTAGTCAAGCAGTTTGGATGCAGAAGCCCCACAGGTCTACTCTTCCAGTCTCTGTGAGACATACACTTCCCTCTCTGCCCACAGAATACAAGGCGCTGTGAATGCCATGTAGGTTATGTGGGTGACGGACTGCAGTGTCTGGCGGAGCTTGAACCACCTGTGGACCGGTGCATGGGAGAGTCATCACCCTGCCACACGGATGCTTTGTGCACTGACCTACATTTCCAGGGTATGCTTCCTTACCCACCCTGGACCCACTGCATTATCCCAAGTTACTGTCCTGCTAACCATGTATCTTCCTTTCTTCCTGCAGAAAAACAGGCTGGTGTCTTCCACATCCAGGCCACCAGTGGGCCTTATGGCTTGACCTTCTCAGAGGCCCAGGAGGCATGTGAGGACCAGGGAGCAGTCCTTGCTTCCCTTCCTCAGCTCTCTGCTGCCCAGCAGGTGCACAGGGCTCAGGGGTAGGAGCTAACCCTATGGAAGCCCAGTGAGTTGGGCTTTGGTCTCAGCATCTCCTCCTGCCCCTACAGCTGGGCTTTCATGTCTGCTTCATGGGCTGGTTGGCCAACGGCTCTGCCGCCCACCCAGTCGTCTTCCCAGCCGCAGACTGTGGTGATAATCGTGTAGGTATAATTAGCCTCGGTGTCCGCAAGAACCTTTCAGAGCACTGGGATGCCTACTGCTACCGTGTGCAAGGTATGTTCACTCCACTGACCTCTGCCCACCCACCCACCCCCATCTTCTTTCCAGTAAGCCTAAGCTACTGACCTGCCTTCCCTGTAGATGTGGCTTGCCAATGTCGGGTCGGCTTTGTGGGTGATGGGATCAGCACATGCAACGGGAAGCTGCTGGATGTCCTGGCGGCCACTGCCAACTTCTCCACCTTCTATGGGGTGTGCAGGGGTCTAGCCTTGGAAGTGGGACTGCAGGCAGTTGGGATCCCCAAGGAGGGAGCTTGCCCACAGTCTCATGTCCTCACTCTCTCAGCTGCTGCTGGCCTATGCCAATGCCACCCAACGAGGTTTGGATTTCCTGGACTTCTTGGACGATGAGCTCTCCTACAAGACACTCTTCGTTCCTGTAAACGAAGGCTTTGTGGACAATATGGTAACAGCAGGGGCTTGGGTACAGTTTGCTGTCTCTGGCAGGCCCAACCCAACTGATCTTACTCTGCTCATAGACGCTGAGCGGCCCAGACCTAGAACTCCATGCTTCCAATGCCACCTTTCTGAGTGCCAATGCCAGCCAGGGGACATTGCTTCCCACCCGCTCAGGACTTAGCCTCTTCATAAAGGATGTAGATCCTGACAACAGTTCTAGGGCCCCTCTGGTGAGTCTGGCCTTACTGATACTATCCCAGCTCAGTTCTTGCTTAGTTGCTGGGCCTGACTGCAGTCTTTCTGTAGGCCCCAGAGACAGTTGTGGTTAGCCACGTCATCGTGTGGGATATCTTGGCTTTCAATGGCATCATTCATGTTCTGGCCAGCCCCCTGCTAATGCCTCCCCAATCTGTGAGTTGCAGAAGTGGGAGACAGAGCCTCAAGGGTGAGGGGATATCTGGCTTGGTCCTTGACACTCCCTTTTGCTTGTAGAGGCCAGTGTTGGGACCTGAGCCTCAGCCTGTGGCACTAAGCATGGGTGTTGTGGTAGCCTCTGGAACACTGCTGGGGCTGGTAGCTGGAGCCCTTTACCTACGTGCCCGAGGCAAGCCCACAGGCTTTGGATTCTCTGCCTTTCAGGTAAGCAGGGGCTGGGATTATGTGGGGACAGGGTCCCTCTGTCTTCTCTGGGCGGGGGCCGGGGTGGTGGTGTACCAGTCATAACTCTTCTTCCAGGCAGAAGATAATGCTGACGATGACTTCTCTCCATGGCAAGAAGGGACTAATCCAACCCTGGTTTCTGTTCCCAACCCTGTCTTTGGCACCAATGATGCCTTCTGTGAGCCCTTTGATGTGAGTGTCGGTGGGAAGCGTGGCTGGAGAGGTGGTGGGGACGGGCCCTGGGCTTAGCCTTGCTGAGCTGCACCCTGCCTCTCTATGCAGGATTCACTGTTAGAGGAGGACTTCCCTGACACCCAGAGGATCCTCAGGGTCAAATGACGGTCTGGAATGGAGGCAGAGGCCCATGGAAAGACAGAGACCACTTTTATTGCTTGTCAGGGTGGCTGGGGCTGAAAGAACAGATGGTCTGTCCAGGACAATAAAAGTGCACTCAGCGGATATGGGCCATGTCACCAAGAAAAGGCGTCTTCATGCAGCCAGTACAGAGCTGGTCCATCCAGAGTGGCGCCTCATGCTGCAGGGGTGTGCGCCGTGGGTAAAAAGTGAAGTCCACACGGTAGTTGAGCAAACAGCTGAGGGAGGCCATATAGAGGTCGGAGAAGCGCACGAGGCGCCTTGAGAAGTAGGTAGGGTTGTGGAAGGTACGGAAGATGCTCCCAAACTGAGCATTGAATAGGGCCTTGGTGATGCATCTGGGGAGAGAAACATGGCACACATTAGTGTGCAGAGGAAAGGGTGAGGCAGGTTCCATGTCCTGGCTCCGCTCCGCTCACCTCAGTTCTTGCCGCTCCTTCATCCAAGTAGCCAGCACCTGCCGTGACTCTGCATCCTGATAAGTCTGGGAAACACAATGTGGGGAGGTGGCTAAGTCCCGACTCCAGTTTACCAGCCCCCCCACCCCCGTTGTACATACCTGCATGCGTTCTAGCAGCCCAGTGAGCGCTTGCTGCCAGGTCAAGGAATGCATGTACTGTTCTGTGTTGATGATGCGGATCTCACGCTCCAGCTCAGGGATGATGGCTCCTGTGCGCCAGCCATGCCGAAGCATGAGATCCTAGCAGAAGGGATGGGAGACAGACCTTAGCACCAGCTGGGAAGGCTCCCTCTCCTCCCCTGGTAAAGCATTACCCCCTCACCGCCAGGTCACTGTAGAGGTGGTCACCAAAGTAGAGCACACGTGGCCCTCGCCATTCTGTCAGACGAAGAAAGTCAAACAGGTTTCCCTGGGGAGCAGAGGACACTGCTGAGCCAACGGTGCTCCCCCTTGGCTGTGAGAGCCAGGCTCTGTCCTTCACCAGTCTTCTCAGCTCTCCAGAGGCAGCCAAAGCCAGCCGGATGCTGGGCTGCCCTTTCCCGTGGCCCTTACTACTTCCCCTTTCTAAGAGGAAAGGGGGAGGGGAAGGGGGTCCTGCCTGCAGCAGAACATCTCTTATCCGAATGGACAGGCCCTCCCCCAAGGGCCTCTTACAGTGACCGACCTTTCACCCACCCACACAAGGATGTTAATCCCTATCTGAGAGAAACAAACCACAGGGAGGCCCTGGCCCTACAGCAAAAGGCCCTCAAATTCTGTCAAGCTCGCTGGCAGGCCAATTGCTTCTCTGCTTCAAAGCCAGAGAAAGACAACACTGAGGCACAGACATAACTGAGGAAGCTTCTAGAGTTGGGGCGGGGGCCCGGAGTCTGGAAGTCCAGGGGCTGCCGGAGGTGCACACTCAGCCAAGCACAGGTCACAGGGCAGCTTGCATCAGTGAGCCTCAGAGAGATGGGAACTGGGGGTGGCAGGGAGCTATGGAAGAACTGAACTGAAGCCAGAAGAGGGGCATTCAAAGAACAGCGGAGGATGTGACCCCAGATCAGAACCTCAAGGGGCAGATGAAGGACAGAGGGGAAGACAAGGACTCCTTTCTTGTCTCAGAGAGGCTCTTGAGAACTACAGAGTCTAATACAATGTTAGGTCTGAGAGTTGCCAAGAAAGAAAGTCACCTTCCCCTAAAGAGGGCTGCCATAGTCTGATGGTAAGACAAGAGAGCTGCAGACTGGAGATCTGGGTGCATCAGGGCAGGGTGCTGAACAGGGGCCTGTCAGCTGAGCAGAAGCATCCTGATGCTGCTCTCCTGGACAAGTGTGAGCTCCTCTGCCCCAAGACCATCCCAGCTAAGATTCTGACATAGGACGGTGTTTGTGTGTATGTGTGTGGGCTTGGTCTCCATTATCAGCTATCTCCACAGGCCCCTCAGGACTTCAGCCAGGCTGGTTTTACCTACAGCAGTATTCAGTGCCAGTTCTTCCCAGTGATCATGGTGCACTCTCGGGCTTTTGTATCATGACTCAAGTGTGGGACATTCTAAAGGATAGCAAGACCTCCAGGTGATGAGGCCAGGGCTCCTAGGGTATTGGGTAGAGCTTAAACCCAAACCCAAGCAGTGTGACCAAAGGCCAAGCTCTTCTCCAATGTCGCCCAGGCTTGCTTCCTAATTGTCCTGTCCTGGTGCCACTGCTATTAGCCCCACAGTGTAAGCCTGGTCAGGGCTGGGAGGCTGACCCTGCCCTGGGCTACCTTCCAGGCACTGCTTCCCTGAATAGTCCTTACCTGCCGGTAGATCTTGCCCTTTTCCAGGCGAGTGATACGGTCCCAGTGGAGGGAGCCCTTCTCATCAAGCTTTCGAAAAGGTCTGGGTGAAAAGGAGAGAGCCTGGTTTGCAGTCTGCGACAGAACCACAGACTGGGCACCTTCCCTTCCCTTATATCCCTATAAAGGCCCACCCACTCAGGTGGGACAGTGAGCACAAGCGGGCATCTCCTCCTAAGCACAGAGAATACTGGGCAAGGGTCAGTTGGGTTTCGTGCCTGAGTCTTCTCCTTAGAACGGGGCCTCCTCCCACACCCCACGGTCCCTGCTGTGCCCATACTTGCGACGATCGGTGAAAAAGTTGGGCTTGTCTGCCTGGACGATGACCACATCGAAGAGCTGGCGCCAATCAGGACCTACCATGTGCCGCATGCCTTTGTCCCTGTGCAGAGGTGGCACTGGCTATAGGGTGTCTGGGAGAGGTGCCATGTCCTCCCCTCCCCCCAGATATTCTTCTACAGTGGGCCAGGACTCACACAAAGCTAAAAGGACTGTTGGTGATGAGAAACAGCTGTTTTCCATGGGTCACCAGGCGGCTCAGGACAGCAAATGTTTCATCTCCTCTCAGGATGTACTTCTCTGAAAGAGGAGATGGGTCTATAGGAACCAGACCGTGGCCCTCTGCTCAGGCTGGCCACGGTAAGGGCTGCTGGCCACCCTTACCCATGTCTTTTTCAATCCACTGGTACATGAGACCTTTCACATGCACATCCCGGATGGCATCCTGAGGGGAACAAGGGGGCAGTGAGGACATGCCAGAAAGGAAGGCCTACCCAGTTGCAAGCAGATTTCATTTCATCTACGGGACAAGCCCCTCCTGCTCACTGTCACATCCTTGTAGAGGTGTGCTTGGTCAAACTCCAGGCCGTGGCCCAGAAAGTAGTCCACCACACAGGACAGCAGTGCCATCTCTGGTAGTGAGAAGATGTCCATGAACTGCTTGATGGAAGGGCCCTGGGAACAGAGGTCAACTCTCAGCCATGATTCCAAGTATTAGAGACCAAGGGATCTGCCTTAGGGGTACTGGCAGGCTGTGTGACCTACTGACTACTGCCTCACAGGATGCCAGCACCCACATCAAAATCCCCGGTCTGGGCTGCTTTGGGCAACAGCAGGTTGAGTGGGTACCTTGCCATAGAAGCCGCTCATCTGGTATAGTGGGATGTGCTGGGTGCCACCGTATAGGTCAATCACTTCATCATCTGGCACAGGCTGGAGACCTCTGAGTTGGGGGTGAGTGGGGGGACAGATGCCCTCAGCCCGAGCCCAGGTACAGTACAAGATAGGGATAAGGGTAGATTTAGGGTGGACCCAACACTAACCTGTAGGCTGTTCCCAGTTGTACATAATGAAAAGCATCAATTTTCATCAGAAGGCTCTGGAAGCAGGGGGCAGGGCCGGGGTAAGGATGTAGGTTTTTGTCCTTGGCCCTGAGCCAGCTTTTCCCCAGTACCTCCCAACCCTCAGAACTCTACTGGATGCTACTAAGGAGAAGCTACGACTGAGGCCAGGGTGATCTGATAAGGGGGAGGAGGCTGAAGAAGCTGGTCCTGTAGACATCTAGTCAGGAGGGGTGTCTACCCGCTCACCTTCTGAATGTCATAGTGGAGGCCACGGATGGCAAAGCTGGGGTCATAGTCATACTTCCGAATTCCCTCAGGGTACTGTTGGACAAAAAGGCAGTAACAGTGCCACCCTTAGTCCAGGTCACCAGAGGGAACCCCAAGACTCAGTCTGGGATGTGGGCCAAGCTGGGTCCCCTTGGCTTCTAGGGCCTGTCAGCCTCACCTTGTAGTGCTCTATCAGGATATCCCGGGCAGCATTGAAGATCTCAGGGTGCAGCGCATCAGCATACTGGGCCAGTGTATAGTCATAGTCAAAGCCATAGACTTCAACATCACTCAGGCTGATCTCATTGTTGGCGTAGATGGCTGCCGGGTTTAGGAGGCTGCATACTTCAGGAGGCAGGAGGTCTAAAGGGAGGAGATCCAAGAGAACAATACACAGCACCATCATGATGGTTAGTTATGGCAAATGTCTAAGAACTTTGTGAGTACCTAGCCCCATGAGCCCCACAAGACCCTGGATTATTACATCTTAGTCCAGTGAAGAAGAGGCCCAAACTAAAGGCCTGTGTCGAGGTAGAGCAGGGCCGACAATGGGCCAGCCTGCTTTCTTCTGGGTATCTGGCCAGTCATAAGCCTCCCTTTTCTACATTAAACTGTCTGCAGTGCCCCACATATACTAAGCCTGTGTCTCTTCCGGGCTGGCTACTAAGTTTTCCCAGACAGGAGTGTGAGAACCCTGGCAGTACTCCTCAGAAGGGTCACACCCCTCCCTGAAAACTTGCCCAGGAGTACCACTGCCCACTGGCCTGGTTGTCCCCTTTCCTGGGATTACCTGCCAAGAGCAGTGTGCACAGTGCTCCTCCCACAGGATGCTGGCTCCTTACTGGCCAGACAGGAGGCCTAGGTCATGAATGTTGCTTTTCCACGGTGCCCAGGGATGGGGTTGGGACCCAAGAACATTAGAGGGGTGGAGATCCCCCAAGGCTGCCAACTTGGAACACCTGCCATAGCCCTGGGGACTAAGGCTCCTCTAATCGGATTTCAGCTGCCTGCCAGACCACATAATGACATTCCCTGGCGAAAGCAGGGAACATTGCTAATTACCACAGGCGGGATGTGATACAGCCCAGCTTGATCTCTTCTGGTGACAGTCACAAACCTCTGAAAGAGTCAGAGGAAGGCTAAGCCTGGCACTTTGTCAGGAAGGTTCTGGGATCCTAGGCTCGCCTGCCTTGTCATCCCCATCTCAAAAGTGGGTGAGGTGAGTGGAGAAAAAGACATAATGTGATAGGGCATGGGATGTGAGCCAGGCAAGATCAGGCCCTCTCTCTCATGTCTGTGAATTCCTAGGTCTTGCTTGGTCAATCATGATGTTGTAGGGGAAGGGGAAGAGGCAGGACTAGATGCTGTGCAGAGTCCAAATCTCCAGGGAATCTGTCAGCCACAGCAATTCTAATCATAACGCAAAAATCTCTGTCTGCACAGCATGTCTAGTAGCTTCTGTGCTGTCCAGACACCTCATCTACGTGCTGAGCTCTTGCCTCAGAGGCCTCTTTGGAACACAGGGCTCCACCCCCATTCCCTTTAGTGTCAAGTGCAGGGTGTAGGTGTGGGAACAGGTGTGGCCTACAGGCAGCAGAGAGCAGCTGTTCTGAAGATCCCCAAGTGTAGACAGAGCTCTTCACTGGGTCATGCTTAAGACACAGCTGATAGCCTTCCTTTAAAAAACTGCTCATGAAACAACCCTCACCATATGTTACTAGGACCCTAGGCCTAAACTGCCCACATAACTGGTAATTTCCACAACTACACTCCTGGATATCAACTTTGTTTATGACCTGCCTTAGTGTCCAGAAAAACCACTGGGGTGGCAAGCACAGGTGTAGCATTTGTAGACCCACAATCATGGAGCTCTGGCTATGTCCATGCCTTTGCCTCTGCTTTCAAAGTCCTTTTTGGGGGGCATAGAAACCTTCCTGGGAACAAATAGTGTTGTACCCTGGTTGCGTGGCCCCCAAATAGACCAGAGATGTGAATTCTCTGATCATGGAGCTAAGACAGTCATAATCTTGGCAGGATGGAAGACATAGAGAGAGGTACTTATAAGTTGGAACTAACTGTCTGGAAATTATCAGAATATTCTAATATTCTGGATCAGAATCGGGTTCCATTAGGCCCACAAGAAGGGGGGGAAATGAAGAACCAGAGAAATGTCTCAAAAATAGAAGTGGTCCCTGGTTCTTCAGTGGGATGGACAAACAGTCTATAAAGGGCCAAAGGTTACCTACCGCATTTCTGGACCAAAGAACTCATAGCTCTGGGTGGTTGGGGTAACAGAGTCCCACTTCCTTCCATAGGTGATGGGCTGAGAAGGCCAGGAGAGGATATGCCACGACCCAGCAGTAGACCTCCCTCTGTGTTTATGATATTACTGTCTAGCCCCTGGCCTCCTGCTCAGGTTCTAGTAGGTGAGTCTTAGAGCCCATTTCATTCCCTTCTCCAATCCTGTAAAGTACTCACACTTCTATCTTCATTGTCCAGAGAACTAAACTTGGAGAAGTCACCCAATCAAACTAAGGTGAGATTCATGTTCAGGCAGCCCCGCCTGCTTTAACCGCTCTTCTTTTTCTAGTTCTCTTAGTCATGAGGTAATGGTTCTCCACTACTCTCTGAAGGGCTGCTAGGTCTGGCCTTGACAGTTTTGCTCAGACTCCTTCAGAAAACCTGGTGAGTCTGGTGAGGTCATGGTCAGAGGCTTGTTAGTGGAAGTGACTCCATACACAGTTCAGAGGGCCTATAAGGATCTGAAGAGACAGGAGCACCCTAAAGAATATGAAAGTAGCCCCTCCCCCAACACCTTCCTCACAGCAGGCCTTTCAGTCACTCAGAGGGACTTCTCTAGGTGCAGAACAAAGTCTTCTGTAATACTTACTGCTCACCCTAAAATACTCCCAATCCTTAAGAGCAACCATTTTCAGAATTCTCAAGTATTCTGACTGCGGCTTGTCAAGAGGTGAACTCTAGCCAACCTCCAGGTCTCCACACAGCTGGAGTGGAAAACCCTGCCCAGTCACAGTTGGAATCTCCGGGATTACCAGACAATGCAAGCCGCAATCACCTCAGAGGCTTCCTCCAGAAGCTCCCCTGCCCCTGCTTGGCCTTATTCTTTCTGAGTCATCACAATCCTGGGACAGAAGACTGAGGACACTGAGGGTCTTGAGGGGGTGTGAGGGGGTGTGAAGGACACCCTGCTGGGCAGCGATAGGAGCCACAGCCCAGACCACATCTGTCTGCTGCAGAGACAGGGCCCCACTAGACCCACCCAGGCAAATGGACAGATGCTCAGCACTCAAATCTCCTGCCTCACCAGCCCATTCCAGAGAAAAGTCTGGGGAAGGGCGAGTGTTTGCACAGCCCTCGCTGAGACTACAGCAACATCCTGGGGTTTCAGGGGCTACAGTAACTTGTGTGTGATCCCAACGCCTTCACTGAGCTTGTTTAGAATGCTGTAGACTGCCAGAGGCAGGTCGAGAGGCGCCTGCAATGTCCGCCCGGTGTCGCCTTACATCGAGCCGTCGGTGAGCACCGCTCAGTCTTTGTCCACACACTGTAACTAAAGAGCAGCGGAGAACAAGGGACTGAGGTTTCCACCGCCGCTGCCCAAAGACTGGACCCCGGAGCAAGACCCAGGGCCGCGTGCACAGCGGCCGCTCCGGGCGTTCCAAGCTTGGGCAGCCAGAAAACAAAACCTGCAGTCGTCCCAGGAGCCGAGGGGCTCTGCAGAGGCGCCTCCAATCAACCCAATGGTGCCCTTTCCAAAACGCCATCCGGCCCTCTAGCTTTGTGGCCCTGGCGAGCCCCACCGGGCGCTTCCAGCAAGCTGCACCCGGGACGGTGCTCCCACCGTCTGTTGGGCGCCGCTGGGCTGACGTCCTCAGTCGCACTGCCCACCCGGAGTCACCCACCGTGCACCAGCCTCCGCATGTCCTGGTAACGAGCCCACAAGTGCGCGCTGAGGTCCGCGCTGTCCGCAGGCGCCGAGCGCGGGGTGCTGGGGCAGTGGGCTCCAGGACCCGGCGGGCCGCAGCCAGGGCAGGAGGGTGAGGACGAGGCGGCCCGCGCTCCGCCGTGGCCTCCGCACAGCAGCCAACGCCGAGCCGCCGCCCGCAGTCCCACGCCCGCCATGCCCCCTGAGCGCTGCCCCCGCCGCCCTCAGCCCGTCCGCTCGCCCGCCGGCCCGTCGCCCTCCGACTGCTCGACCGCCCGCCCGCCACCGTGGCCGCGTGCTTCTCAAGGCGGCCGACCAATGGGCGAGGCACGCGGAGCTCACCCGACCAATGGGCGCGAGGTGGGCGGGAGGCCCAGGACGGGGCGGGGCGGGGCGGGCTCCCGACCACCTCCTCCTGGTTCCCAGCTCGGCTCAGGGGCTCTGCGCCCCCCTTTGGCCGCCTCGGTGGTGATGGCGGCACCTTCTTCCCTTGCGCGGGAAGTCGCTGGGTTTAAGAGCCGGTGTCTCCAGAAGGCCTGGACGGCTGGAGTGCGCGAGTGCACAGCTCCTCCTTTATCCCACGGCCTCTCTGTCCCTCCCCCAGCCTCGGGTTCCCCCTGACCCTAGCGCTTCTGTCCCCTCCTCTGCAAACAAGTCCTCCTACCCCGGGGCCCTGTGTCCCGGTCCAGTTTCTGACCGACTGCACGTCGGACTGCTCGTCCGATTGGAGCTAGGGCCGCTTTATCCACCTAAGGCACAAAGAGCTCTTTCCGCTCGCAGTGACAGTCCCAAGCTGGATGAGACCACCTCGCCTGCTGGGCAGCTGACGTCTGCTAAGGCAGCCCTTCCTTTGGATCCCCTGGTACCCAACACCGGAGGAGACATTTAACAAGGAGCCTATCTACTGGGCGTGGGCCAGGATCATTGCAGCCACCTGGTTTGGGCGGCTGTAAATCGAAGTGTCGGGACAGTGCAGGCTCCCAATTGCAATACCATGGTCTGTTCAAGCGCTGTCTCAGTGAATCCCCCCCCCCACCACACTCCCCCAAAAACCTCAATCAGTTTGTGTTTTCTTAGCCTGCAGGTGTACACCAGGAAAGGTTGGTCAAGTATCCAGGGCCTTGTTGGTGATGAGCTCACTAACTAAGCACATGGTGGCTGTTGGGTATAAGGTGGTGTGTAATGTGTACATTTGTAGCTTTCCTGCAGACTGAGGTCTGGAGTGGCAATCTTGGGCTGGGTACTGGTAGTTATGGATGCCAAAGGGAGGGCCCATGGGTGGTTGAATCCTTGCAGGCCCCAGTGACCAAAGTGGGCTGTGGAGACCTGGCCACATGCGAATGTTCCAAGTGGACGGATGCTCTACATGTTCTAGTCCTCAAAATCAAGAGAAATGGGGGGGGGGGACTGGAGAGATGGCTCAGCGGTTAAGAGCACCGTCCTCTCTTCCAGAGAACCCGGGTTCGATTCCCAGCACCCACATGGCAGCTAACAACTGTCCGTAGTTCCAGGCAAACACCAAGGCAAATAAATAAATAAAGTAAAAATTAAAAAAAAAAAGAAAAAAAAAAAGGGGGAACAAGTGCCGGGGGTTCACTGTGTGTGGCTTCTACCCTGTCCTCCAGGGCTGCTTGGTCTGTCCGCACAGCATCTTAGACTGTTTTACAAGTGTGCCTACAAGAGGTGTGGTTTGACGACAAAGTCAAGCTTTTTATTATGGTGCTCTTCTACAACTATCGGGCTGTGATGCATTAAAAAAAGGCACCAGTAAGAACCTGAATAATGGTCAAATGATTAGATTTTTACATTATTTTTAGAATAGTTTGTCACGGACAATTAAACTTTTTGTTGTGATACAGATAAATTTAGTTTTCAAAAGTGCATATAGAATTTTCTTATTGTTAGAATTTCAGAAATCATTTGGGTTATCTCCTTCACGGAGGGTCGTCACTTCGGTCACAGTATTACAAAAAAAAGATGGCGATGGCAGAGTAGGGGGCGCGGCAAGCAGCTCCTGGCTCCCTCCAGCAGCTGAGGGCAGGTTGAGGGTGGGTCGGGCCACGCCACGTTGAAGGCCCCGCCCCCAGAGATTGCTCCGCCTCCAGAGTCTAGGCGCCTGCGCAGGCTTCTTCAGGCCGGCTCAGCCTCACGGAGCACGCGTGCCCCGACAGCACTCTGATTGGAGGGTCTGAGCGGCCCGCCACACTCTGATTGGAGGAGCCGACCATGCTCTGGGTCCGTCAACTTCTGCGACCTAACTCTCGCAGTCTGGCAGTGGCGCAGCAGCGGGTGCTGGTTCCGCGGGCCACGGCGAGACCTGTAGGGCTGTTTCTACTGCCTGCAGGGATAATAGTCCGCCTGGTTCCGTCCGTACCTTACTTCGAGGCCTCGGTCATGTTCTCCAGGGCCCAGGTGAGGCGAGCTCTGCAGCAGGTACCCGGGAAGCAGCGATTCGGCATCTACAGGTTCCTGCCCTTCTTTTTTGTCCTGGGAGGAATAATGGAGTGGATCATGATTAAAGTGCGCGTGGGCCAGGAGACCTTCTGTAAGTGGGGGTGCCGCAGCCCCCGTTTTTCCTGTGGGTATGCGATTACAGGTCGCTGATTCCACTCAATTGTAGAGCTGCTTTCACTTTAGGACCAGTATTCTTCTTTATTCATTTGGTAGTTCTGTGCAGCGTGGATTGGAGGCCCTCGGGGCTCAAGTATTTTGCTTACATTGGCATTCAGCCCTGCTTCTCCCCGGCACTTTAAGCGGGCACGTGCCTCCACTCAAGCTGTCGACCTTTGTAACCTGTCCTTGGCCCTGCCGGTGGTGACGCTGGGCCTAAGGTACAGCATTGTTCATGTGCAGAAGAGGGACCAATCCTGAGGACTCAGAAATTCCGGTTAAGTCACCTGCCCTTTTGAGTTCTTTAGCCCAAACTCTGGATAACGTTGGCTTGCCTGTCTTTGCTGATTACCACCTTTTACATTCATTAGTGCTATGTCTTTGGCCTAGAACTGCGAAAAGAATGACGTCTTTTTTGAACTGGCTCTGGCACGGCCAGTTACCCCAGGACTTCTCTCAACCTCTGGGCCCTTTGTTTTGCCTCTCATGTAACTATTATTTGAGAATTGTGAACTCAAAATTTTAAGTTGTTACGTCAAAGCCTCCATAGATTTCTCTTTCTATTCTGATAAAGGGCCAGTGCCGGCCTTGATTCTTCAAACTTGCAGCCATCCTCTTGCCTCAGCTAAGTGCTGAGATTACAGGCTGGGCCATCACTAATATTTAATGACCATCCATGATAGGATCTAATGAACAAGGCAAAAGATCCTCCATTTCAGAAGAGCTCATGGGAATACGATGTGTGTAGCGTGGTGGTAGAGTACTTGACTCTCTTAGGCCGGAGCTCAATTTCCACCCCGTTCCCCACCATTAAGCATGCCATGAGGGGTGTGAGTAGTTCAAGAATCCTGGTTGAGCACCTCATTGGATCAGATGGTGTGGGCAGGTTCCTTGAAAAAAGATAGGCATTTAGGACTGTCAGCCAGATAAGGGGAAGATCTATGAAACTGACTTCATGGCAGTGACAAGGGAAACCTGGAAGCTTTTGTGTATGCTATTGAAGAACTGCAGCAGATGCACTGAATGAAAGGTGACATGGATAAAAGGGTATCTGGGTAGGGCCACAAAAGAACTGGACAATAAAGATGTATCTTAATGATTGAAAGGGCTCTTTTTGGAGAGACTGTTAGAAATACAGGCAGTGTATATATATTGACTTGATTTGAGATGATGGTATAGTCTAAGAGGCAAAAGGAATGCCAGGAAGTGGGTGGAGCTGCAACAGCCTAGAGGTAGTGGTGAGTTTGGTAACTGAGATTGGGCATGGATTTCTCAAGGAACACTTAAGTCAAGGCTTGTACTTATACTTAAGGTGCAGAACATAGGCAAGGTGATCCTGGGTGTCACTTAGGACTTGATGAGATGGGGTTAATTAAAGATCTCAAGCTCAGGAGGACAGTTTGTCAGGGCCAGACATCTGAACTCGCAAGCTAAACTGTGAAGGGTCAGACTTGAACATGTTTATGGTAACTTAGGAGTGATCAGAAGGAACACCAGAAAGGTTACCCATGAAGACAGGTGCTAAGAAATGTGACTGATGGAGAGGTGAACATCTGCCCTAGGAGATCCTGAAGGATATTCGAACATTGATGAGAAACTAGGGGCTGAGGTGAACATCTGCCCTAGGAGATCCTGAAGGATATTCGAACATTGATGAGAAACTAGGGGCTGAGGTGAACATCTGCCCTAGGAGATCCTGAAGGATATTCGAACATTGATGAGAAACTAGGGGCTGTAGCTCACTTGATAAGGCACTGTTTGGCATGCAGAGATTTTGGGATTCAGTCTTTGAGAAAAGTGTGTTGTGGGGGAAAGCTGGGAGACTGCACATTCAGAAGCACTAGTGCCAAGAGTTCTTTCCAGTGGCCTCTCTGAGAAAGAGGGGCGTGTTCTTAGTTATTCAGCATGTGTTAATGGATTCAGAGATGCCTCAAGCAGCATGAAACAGTTGGAGCAATCTCTGGTTGGGCTTTTAGAGGACTGTCCAGAAGTCAAGATAGCGAGTAGAGTGAAGGAACTGCAGCTGGGTTGGCAGGAAGAAAGGGAAGACAAAGGGCAAAGTGGAAGGTGGTGGCGTACTTCCAGAACAGGAAGCTAGGAAAAGCGCAGCAGAAGTAGTCTGAGCAGACTTCTTTCCATGGAACACTGACTGCAGATGTAAGGAAGCTAAGGGACTGGCACTTCACCCCAGAGAATATGGTGGTGGTAAAAAGGCACAGGTGAAGAGGCAGCCTGTGATACCAGTGATGGAGTGATAAAAACAGAAGATGGCAGTCAAATGACAAGCCCAGAAGGAAGAGGATTTTAAAAAGGAAGATTCCCCGCCCCCCCCAATGGGATAAGAAAATTGGTAGTCTGGAAAAACAGCTGTTGAGAACAAGGAGCATTACTTCCCTCCTTAGTTTGGGACCTAGGAAAGGGAGAGAGCTCTGGGGCAAGGGAAATCTTGGAGAACAGAAAGCTAGGCCAGGACATGCTTCTTGGACTCCCAACATGGTATTCATTCAGCTCATTTTACATTATTTATTTGCCATTGAGTTAAACAGTGTTAAGATTCAGACAGTCAAGACAGATTACTGGTTGACTAATTACCATGGGGGCTTTGTTTCTAACCTTACTGATCTTTAGCTGCAGTGCTGGAAATTGTACTCAGGGCTTTCCCAGTATCTTTTTAAAATTCCTCAGTTTTTAAAAAATCTAAGCAAAATTTTTGTTTGATACAGATGACGTCTACCGTAGAAAAGCTTCAGAAAGACAGTATCAGAGAAGGCTGGAAGATACATCAGAGACCGATCTTCATAAGTTAATAAAGTAAATATGAATTTTCAGTGTTGATTTCAGCCATTTTGTGTTTTCCTAGTCTCACCCTTGCCCAGGATGGCCTTAAACTCAAGGAATTCCCTGCCTCCGCCTCCTTAGCTCCATTAAAGATATACTCTTTTAAGGGGGCTAGAGAGATGGCTCAGCAGCTAAGAGAACTGGCTGCTGTTCCAGAGGACCTGAGATCAATTCTCAGTACCCGTATGGCAGCTCGCAACCATTTGCAACTCCAATACCCTCTTCTGGTCTTCGTGGACACTGAACATATATACATGTATACAACAATATACATGCAGGCAAAACACTCATACACAAACATTTTTTAATGAGTACTAATCCTTTAGCAACTGCATCCTAGTATAGTTTGCCTTTATTGCCTTTACAAAGAGTTCTCATGGTTCTACAATCTCTACTTGACTATACCCCTAGTAACTATTGGACAGTATCTTCCTAAAACTCACCTAGTGTGTCTCATTCACAAAATATTTCTAAAGATATTCAGTCATCAATTAATATGTTTTGCAGTACAGTCTGGATTGTGAAGCATGTATTTATGTGTGTGCACGCACACACATTGCAGGTGTATGTGGAGGACAGAAACATTGGATCCCCTGGAGGTGGAGAGGTTGTGATGTGGATGCTGGTAATCAGATTTACACTCCTAACCACCAAGCTCTCTCTAGCCTCAGCCTTTTGTTTCTTTTTGGTGGAATTCCAATGAAACCATGGCTTTTCTTTTTCAAGATCACCTTACCTAGGGCCACTACACAGGTCACATCTCTGTCCTTTTCCAACTTGTAAGCTTTTGCTAGAGAGGAGATATTTCTTAGTAACTGTATATTGCTCAGCTAGTGCTCTAGTGTAGGGCTGTACACCTGCTAAAGATACAAAGCTAACATACAGTCCAGTTAGGCAGAGTTTACTAAAGGCAGCTGGGTAATCTGACCCCAGTATAAATTTAGATCACTAGTAGAAAAAAGAATCTACATGTTTTGAAATAAGAAAGAGACCCACATTCTAAAGATAAAGTAAATTTCAAAATATTATGAAGGAAGAAGCTGGTGCTTAAAGGCCATGGGGTAACAGGTTAATTACTCTGCTACAAACACTTCTAGGTGAAGGCAGGAGTGCTGGTAGTTCAAGGTGAGGTTGGATTACATAAAACTGACCTGAAAAACAGAACCACAAAGTCTCAAGTTTTTCTAGCAACTTTTTTCCTATTTTAAGTTTGTCTGCTGATGTTCAGTTCAGTCAGTGTAGAGAGTCGTAACTGCTCAGGTTGCATCAAAGTACTATGAATAAGTTCAACTCACTGTCACTATCACCAGTAATGATCAGTATTATCAGGAAGAGAAATGCATTGCACATAATCTGCCTCCTTGGGTCATCTAGTGTGTGAGTGTAACCTTAGAGACACTTTATATGGACTCAATTGCTGTGTAAGTTGTGGTATAATTCTCAGTTACATGACAGCACTTCCAGTTTTAGGAACTGTGTGTTTAAAAAATGTGTTGAGTAACAGTAAATGTAAGAAACTTGAAAATGGCTGACAACTTGATTTTGATATTTAATGTAAAACATTTCAAAGCATATTAGTTTAGAAGCCATGAGTAGAAACTCATCTTTGTTAACTAAGGTGCAAATATTCTTTAAAATTTTTTTTTTTAAACACTGTGTGTATGTGGCAGGGTGGTAGTACTGCATGACTTTAACCCCAGCACTCAGGAGGCAGAGGCAGGCACATTTTGAGGGCAACCAAAGTTTCACAGAGAAATCTTGTCTTGAAAACAAACAAACAAAAACAATAACTGTGAATCATAGTTGGGTGGTGATGCACACCTTTAGTCCCAGCACTCAGAGGCAAAGACAAGCCTATCTCTGTGAGTTCAGGGCCAGCCTAGTCTACTAAGCAAGTGGACAACTGGGGTTGTTACCCTGTCTCAACAAACAAAACAAAAAAAAGAAAAATTGTGTGTGTGCATGTCCCTACAAGTGCCCACAGGAATTATATGGGTAGCTGTGAGCCTCCATTATATGTGCAGGGGATCAAACTTGGATCCTCTGGAAGAACAGCAAGCACTCTTAACCTCTGAGCCTTCTTTCTAGCCCCAGGGTGTAAATTCTTTAACTTCCTAAAGTATTGTTCAATTTTTCAAAATTTCAAAAATCACGCCACACATCTTAACATATTCTAGCATGATGTTTTGTGACTGAGGTGAGGTAGCACTCGAATTAAGTCTTTGTGCACCCTAGACAAGTGTGTGTGTTTTTTTTTTTTTTTAAATCATGGTCGTACTAAATTATCCAGGCTAAGCTGCAATCTTCCTGCCTCAGCCCCCTAAGTAGCTGGATTAAAGGTGTGGGCCACTAGATCAGATAGATAAGAATTTAGCATTTATTATACACTTTCAATGTGGTACTAGGGAAAAACATGGAATTTGGAGCTTCACTTTTTCATATGAATTGATAGGGAAAGTATCTACACTAGAATAGCAAGAAAGGTTATTTTTATCTATCTTGCAGTTCTGTATTGGAAGACTTATCTAAGTCCCTGATGTTTTACCTTAACCACATTAGTCTTTTTTTTTATGTGTGAGTTTTTCACAATGAGTTCCTCTCCAGAAAAGTATATTCTTGGGCCATGGAGTTTTCCAAAGCAGTTTTTCTCCTTGTAAAGGAATAACAAAATGTCTTGCCACATTTATGAACAACCACCAACACATAATAGCCCAGATAAGGGAAAGTAATAGTCTGTTAATTTATTTAGTGCTGTGACTTTCAGTCAGCCACCGCAGCATACTCTCTAGAAAGGAACAAAGACATAGCAGTATTTGTTAGTACAGTGCTTGGATAGAAAGATATCGCTGAGCATTCAAACTATGCTCATGGGCATAGGTGACTGTATCCCTTCCTACAGTCTCAGGACAGAACCACAGGGCTTTGCAAGGTGGTATTAGGAGAAAACAGTTGGCTGATTTTACCATCATTTTCTACTAAAAGTATAACGCATTTTAAGAACTTGTAAACATGTTAAAGATTCACCTGGACCACTTGTTTTATGGTCACAGATAAGCTATTTAACTCTGCTTTCTGATAGAGGATGTACTTCTCTTACTGTCTACCCTCAATAACCTGCTTTTCATTTTTGAAACCTGTGTTTTGTTTCTGTCCATGCTGCCAATCATGAGGACATGGTAAGAATTTTTTAACTGCCAGCCTGAGGGATGTGGGTATGTCAGGTTGCAACTGGGGTCTGCACATCTGCATTTCACCTTGACCAGAGGAGCTTTCTTCCTTGCACTGGCAACACTATCCTCCTTAGCATGGAATCAGGGCTTGGAAGAATCTTTGTTCTGCTGTAAACACTTGACACAGCTTTAACAGAACCACCAAACCTGGCTAATCCACATCAGTTTGCAAACTCTTGTTTTTATTTGAATTAAAAAGCTTTGATGAACAAACATATGGTACATACACGGTATAGAACCAGTTACTACTTAAAGTTCAGATAATATAGTACAGAAAATAGAACAAACCAATTTTTAATCATGTCTGGAAATGAAATGTTCAAGCTGAAAGTTGTAACATCAATTTGGGGATTTTACACAAGTGTCCCTCACCCCCACCCCAGTTCAGAAGGGGAAGGCAGATTTAGTAAAACCAAGGTCTTTTAAATCAGTTGGCTGACATTTTAAACCTATAGGTTTCCCAACTCAATATAAACAAAATTATTCATAGGAACTTACATTTTTGAGAACAATTAAGTCATTATATTTCTTACATTACTACAGTTCATAAGTCATGAGAATGTGTATTGTTTACTTGTACTGCCTTAAGTCGGGGCTTTTTCTTTTGTTGAAGATGGCTGGTCTCAAATTTTATATCCTAAGTAATAAACTGGTATTCTCCAAAAGCATGATTCTAAAATAAATAGGGCCCTATGGTTTTAATTACTTAATTAACTAATTAATTGTTTTTTAAACTTCATCGGGGGCCTGTCTTAGTGACACCCTGTGCTGGGTTTGTACTGCCAAAGGAACCTGAGCTGGCTCCTGGCTCCTACAGCACCAATGCACTGGGGAAGAGTCAGGAGGGCTGCTCTGGCTTCTAGTGCCTCTGGTTGCTGACAGTGAAGAATTTTTAGCGGCTCCCCAGGGAGCCTCATCTAAACCTTTAAAAAGGGAAATAAAATGAATGCATGAAATAAATAAATAATTTAACCAAAATTAAGTTTCTGGTTCTTTGGTGTAATTTAAGGATACCTAAAAAGAAAAGAATCTGATTACAAGACATAGTCCATGATGAGTCAATGGTCCTAATAACCAGGAATCAAAGATTTATTTCATTCAGTTTAGCAATAAGGTACTGGCATAATCTGCAGTACATTTTTTAAAATTTAAAATTCTTTAAAATACTTGATGAAAATTGTGATCCAGTGGTTGACTACTGGCATTAAGTTACAAGGGTTCCTGTATTTAATGTGGATACCAGGGACTTCTTTCTATTATATACTCATGATTTATTAAGCATGGCAATTAAACACTAGTACTGATTCATTATATTTTAAAGGAAAAGACTGTCTTGCCAATCATTCTCAGTGAACAGTGGCCAGCATCAGTACAACACAACCATCCTATTAGAATAAAGCAGGTTTAAAAAACAGACCACTGTGTGAAATGCTGCCACCTGAACATTGTACACTGCCTCAAATGTTTATTCTAGGGCCATGTTAGAAAGACAGGGTTGTTGTTGCCGCGCATTACAACACTTGCCTTTAATCTCTGCACTTGGGAGGAAGAGGCAGGCAGATGTGAGTTTGGGGCTAGCCTGGTCTACACAGTGAGTTCTAGCCAGTCCAGCCAAAGTACATAATGGGACCATGTCTTAAAGAAAAGAAAAAAGAAATAAAGACAAGTTCACCAAGTCCAAGTGTTTGGGATCTGTAATAGTCTTTTTTTTTTTTTTTTTTTTTTTGGTGAATATTTTTTTTAAAAGTATAATTTCCTTTTTCTATAATCCAAAGCACAAGCTGAATTTAAAAACATTTTAGAAAGTATTATTTCTGGTTGAAAATTCCAACCCTGACAGAAACAAAATACCACAACTGATAACAAAGAAATAAAGAATCCAGAGCATCTGCATATGTATACAGTCTACCCTTGCACAGTTATGTGCAAGACACAGCTTGTGTCCATTTATACTCTTTCTTAGGTTAGGTGTTATACGTTTAAAACGAACCACCTCCATGCATACTTCAGTACTTTCTTCAATGTTTTTCAAGGTTAACAGATGTAAAGTTTCAAATCATATAACATGAAGGCATAGCTGAATCATAAATAGATGAAAAGTACTCTTACACTTACCTTCCAAAACTAAATAGAACTCAGATCTGAGCACATGTTCTGCAAAAGTCACTGACAATACAGATGTCTTAACAGCACAGCACAGTTATTTTTCCTTCAGTTACACTAGTTGTGGATGGATACATAGCACTGACTTTAGATTTCTATAGTGAACTTCTGTGTTAATACAGCAAATACGTTGAGTCTGTCACACATCTATAGTCTAAACAACCTTTCAAAGCACTTCACTTTACCTGTAAGAAAACTTGCATATATTTAGGCATGTGAAACATACATATACACTCCTCTAAGATGTAAACTAGGACCAACTTCACATTTCATTGTCAATTTAAACTAATTTGTAAACTTTTTTTCATTGTTTTTTCTTGTGTGTGTGTATATATATAATATATATTTATAAAAAAGAAAACCAAAACCCCAAGCAAAGCCAAAACCTTTGATGATTTAAGTCCCTTAACAAGTAAAGATAAAACTATGACTCTATAATATAACCAATTAATAAACTGGTTTTAAACAAAGGAAACATATGCAAAAAAAAAATCTTTTGTGTATTTGATAGACAACTTAATATAACAAAACCAAATTGAAATAGCTTATTAAAAGTGTCCTTATATAAAAATGGCCTTGTGATGTACAGTAAAATGCAATAAAAATTATCATCCTTTGTTTCTCCCTCCCACCCCCAGTAACTAAAATGGCTACCATCCCACAACTCTTTGCTTCTATAGAAGAAACACAGTGAGTGATGTATTAAACATTTTCTAGGTTGTATGCTTGTCGAATGTTGAGAGTGTCTCGAAGCATTAGATCCCGAAGGCGCCAGAGGGCATCTGCCATAGTGGTGTGTGCCCCTTTACTTTTGAGCCAGTGAGAAGGTAGGCGGCTCTCCTGTTCTTTTGACAAGTGGACATCCCGTCTTCGAGCTGAAAATTTGAGACATTAGAATTTCAACATGATAAAATGACCGCCAGTTTTAAGGGTTGATGTATTTACTAAAACAACACTTATTAAAACTGTGAATATATGCTAAAGATTATAAATCATAGATTTCTTCTTTTATTAGGCACTGATATCTGACCATTGACAGTTTATTATAGATACCCTTGATATTAACAATTATTTCAATTTTATAAAAAAATACCTAAAGGAAAAAACATATCTAATTTTCTTTTTTAAAAGAAATGATTTATTTATTTTTATCCGATGTACACTGATTGGTGGGGTTTTTTGTTGTGTGTTTTTTTGGGGGGCTGCATGTATGTCTGTGTGGGTGTTGGATCCCATTTGAGTTACAAACAGTTGTGAGCTGCCATGTAGGTTCTAGAAACTGAACCCAGATACCCTAGAAGAGCTGCTAGTGCTTTTAACCACTGAGCCATTTCTCTAGCCCCCCTAATATTTTTGGGTTTAGAAATGAATAAAGAGGCAGCAGTAGTGGTTCATACCTTTAATCCCAGCATTGAGGAGGCAGAGGCAGTCAGATCTCTGTGGTCTACAGAGTGAATCCCAAGACAGCCAGAATTACAGAGAAACCCTGTCTCAAAATAACAAAACAAAACAGAACAACAATAACAAAGACTAAGGGCTCAGTGGCTACGAGCATTTACTGCTCTTGCAGAGGGCTGGGGTTCAGTTCCCAGCACCAACAGGGCCAGTCACAACTGTCTATAACTATAGTTCAGGTGATCTGATATTTTCTTCTGGCTTCTGAGGACACAGCAGGTATGCACGTGGTTTTTACATAAACATGCAGGCAAACACCCATAAAATCTGGAAAAAAATGAGTAGGAGCTTGGTATGGTAGCGTGCACCTGCTACCATATCTCTGCTCTCAGGAGGCAGAGGGAAGAGGGATCCATTTAAGAGCCAGTTCTACTCAAAACACCAAACCAAACCATAACAAACTCCAAAAGTCCAAGCATGATCAGGCAGATGGCCTGTTGTGTAGAAGTGCTAACTGCACAAGTTTGATTATAATCAGAAGTCTGTCCCTCATCTCATACGAAAAGGCAGGTGTGCTGGGTATCAGGTATCCTGGTAATTCTAAAGTTCAAGGGCACTTAGCCCAGAGGCAATAGCACAGCAATATAAATAAGAGAGACTCTTTCAATAATGGTAAGAACTGACTCCTAAAAGTTGTCTTCTGTCTTCCATGCAACCAAAGCACATGTGAACTGCAACAAATGCATGCACATGTACAAACATACACAAATTTGTTTTTTAAAACGAAGTAGAAGATTCCAAATTCTTTCCAGAAACTAGGTATTACTAGTTCACTATATACTGCAAATACATTGTTGAACTAAACGAAAAGCTTGGTAGACTAAAGAAATATGCTTTCCAGTTTTTTCTTTTTAAAATCTGCCATATAATTCTAAAGCTCAAATATCAGGGGGGAAAAAAACTGAAAAAGAAATCAGTGTATTTGAAAATATGGTAGTATGATACAGCTGAGCTTTGATTTTTGGACTCATTTTCACTGGATCAACATATAAAGAACCCCAATCTATTCTATGATATATATAACTTATTTTACTGATATAAGAAAAAGGGACTTTATATAAGAGCCAAGAGTAATGAGAAGACTGGGAGAAAATATCTATTTTACCAGGGATCTCCTTACCTGCTAGAGTTTGGTCCCACTTGCTAATGCTGTTGGATTCAGCACTGAGTCCTTCAATATATTTCAGGTAAGCCTCTGAGTGGAGAAGCCTTTGGGTCTTTGGTGGGGGAGCTACAAACATGGGCGTTGTTGGCTGCTGTATGACAGGGGGGCCAGTCGGATGAGGACCAGGATATGGAGGTGGTGCCTGCTGCCCTGGAGGCCCCAAAACTCCTACCTGAAATAGCATGGGATTAAGGTAAAAAGGTAATCCGCACATGTTCTGAGAAGGGAATGGCTAAAATTCTTTTGAGTCCAAAATAAAATCAAGCTAAGAAGCTCACCTGTTGTCCATATGGACTTCCACCTGGTGCTGGAGCCCCTACCATGGGGGCTACTCCTTGGTTCATCACACCTATAATTGAGAATGCAATGGCACAGTTAGAGGTTCTGGGATTCACTGACTGAAAAACTGTCTGACAAGAGCTGTTACCACTTAAAATGCCAACCTATGTATGTACCTTTGCCCTTGACTGTGGATAGGAAACTTAAGTACCCCAAACAGAATCTAATTAGGAATGTATAGTCTTTTGATTCTGGTTGCTTAAAGCACGGTAATAGTACATTTTATCAGAGGTACATTAATTATTCCAGGCTTAGCAATGTTCTTTGAGCCCTGCATACAATTCTAGGGAAACCTTGGGTAAGCTATAGTCAGAAAACACTTCTGTTTTTAAGGCACTTTTCTGACCATGTAGTCTTGCTCAATTGGAGCCTGTGGCATCAGGTTTAGCAGTAACCATTGTGCTGAGGCAGGAAACAAGGGCTGAGGAAGAGCAGTTACCGGTTACCACTAGCTGGATCTAGCTGAGGCACTAAAGTTGGCAGAAGAAAAGGCATCTCACTGGATGATGTGGAAGCAATGTAGCCTTGTTGCCAGCACCTCGGATTCCAAATAATCAGTAAACTTCCTTTGGTAAATGTTCATGAGCAACTGTTGTCTCATAGGCACTAGACAACAATGGACTGTCCTAAATTTAGTTTTAATTTTTGTCTCAGGGCTATCTGTTTGCTATTCTAACAAAACAAAAATAGCCAAGGGACTCAGTTTATTAAAACTAACAAAGTACATCCAAACCATTTACAGCTGTTCCTTAAAGCACACATCTTGCTAGTGATATGTAGAGGAACCAGGAAGAACTAGCTTCCTCTGATTAAAATGCAGATGTTTTGCTGTGTGTGTTAGCTCACACCTGTAATCACAGCACTTGGGAAGCGCTGAAACAGGAAGATTGCTGTGAATTTGAGCACAGCCTGAGTTATACAGAAACTGTACATATCTCTCTCAAATCTAGCTTTTGACAGGCAGAAAATTGGTCATTTGAAGGTTCAGAGTTCTTAAGTGTCACTTCCAGGAAGTACAAGGCATTTTGAGGAGAGAGGGGAAAGGGAGGGAGGGAGGGAGGGAGGGAGGGAGGGAGGGAGGGAGGAAAGAGTCAATTAAGTTTTGTTTAAAAAGGAGGAATACACCAAGTCCTTGCAAGTATAACTCAATCACTGACAGCTGTGTTCTGGTGATTTAGGAACTGCACAATGAAGTAATGGCAGATAAGCTGCTGCTTCAGCAATGCATTATTAAACTATGGTTCCGGCTCCCTTCAGGTCACCCTTCTACCTTAGACTCTGCAGACTTCGAGGCTCCCAAAACTGGATGAACCACAGATTTGCTGGGCAACACAAACAAGTTACCAAGCCCTCCATTTGTGTTAAGTACCGTGCCTGGGGCAGTCATTGCAAACATGAGCTGAGAAAACACACTCAGCTGTGCATGGGCACACAAAGGGCTGTCTCCCTGACTATTATTAGGTATGCTGTGCTTTTCTTCAATGCAGTTTAGATTCTGAACGCAAAAGGCACCTTCTTCTGGCCTGCAGTCAGTGCAGGTAAAATGCTGTGTACCTAATTAATAAATAAACTTAAAAAAAAATCAAAGATAACAATGCCCCATACCCACCAAAACACAGCTGCTATACTGGGGTGTGTACTTGTCTTAAACAGGACTTCTATCAAGTGCTATATACATTTAGAAGGTATCAACTCCAACAAGGTTTTACTGACTCAGAGAAACCTGTGCCAAGGTATGAGGGCACAAATTTAGAACCAAATTCATTTGCCATATAAGAAAAATTATTTTCTGATTTGACTCCTGGTGCCACAGCATCTCAAATGAGTCACCACACCACATCCAAAATGGAGTACAAATGCTACAGACATTTCTTCCTTTGGGAACACAAAAAGCTTTGGTGGAGTTATAGGCATTCTGTAAGGAGCACAGAGAATGTGGCTAAACTGCAGGAGTAGAATACATGCATGTCATCCCTGCACTTGAGATGGTGAGGCAATAGAATCTTGACTTTAGGCCAGCCTTGGCTACATAGCCAGATCCTATCTCAAAAAAGAAAAGAAAGAAGTAGTATGGTGGAGTCACCGTTTGTTTTCCTCTTCCACACTGCTGAGTTCACCCTCTGAAATATTATTTGAAGCCATGTAGAACCTTATAGGCAGTAGGTCCAAGAAGCATGACAGACTCCATCCACCTTTCACTTGGGTTTGAGCTCTCTAAGATGACATTTTAGTAGTGGGTCAGGTACTGTTCCAAATCATTTAAAAGTCACATTTCCCCTAACTAGATTATAGCTAAAAGTATGTTCTTTTGCATAAGATGAAAATTACTGATTTTCTAATCTTTCAACTTTCATTATAAAGTAAAATAACGTAGTGATTTCAGAGCTCCACTTTATTTAAAGTGCTATATCATGCTTGTTAGACTCAATACTAAATCAATACAAACTCCTTCCCTTCCTACATTTTGTTACAAAGGAATTCTGAAAAGCTTCACATATGCTACTCTGTGATCACCTTAAAAGGGTGCAGGGCCTCTACAATGAAGACCCTGTGAGAGAAGAAGTTCACCAGGTGAAGAACTTTTACTTGGAGTAAAAAATACTTTTATATATGACTCTGACCTGGCAATTAACTAGTAAGAGGTTGTGGCCCTCAAGGCTTTTCAAACATATCTGACAATGAGCCATGCCTCCTGCTCCTGGATCTATGGGTCTGGTCTCTGCACTGTAGCCTGTGCTGCTGCCAGGTAGCAGATGCACAAGGGTATAGGTAGTAGTAGGTCACCTGCTCAACATGTAGGATGGGCCCTACTGCTGACAGCTCTGGGATGCTTAGTGAGGGAAGCCTGGCCACCATGGGCAGCAGGTACCTCCTGGAAGAACTGGCTGAGGGAGGAAAAAGAATAAAAAAATGAGATTAATGAGTGAATGAGGATGAAGTTCTTACCGGGTGGTGGGATGCCTGGGAGGCCAGGCACACCTGGCGGAAGATGGTGAGGTGGAGGCCCCCCAGGGTGAAGTGGCTGCATGCTGCCCATGCTAACAAGGCCATCAACTGGGCCCTGCAAAGGTGGAAGGCCTGGCGGATAGCCACCCATCATGCCTTGAAGGACACAACAAATTTCAGACATGCATCATTAACATGCAACATGAGCTAAGTAATAACAACCCCCTCCATGCACTATCAATGAATAAAGCACCCTTAGTACTGCATGATATAACAGCAATTAGTGCAATTATTTTGTTGCAGTAATGAACAAAATAAAGTTATAAATATGAAACCCAACATTCTTAGATGAATTAGTACTTAGTAAATTATTTTTATAATTATTCTCAATAAGCTAGACAATGTTTTCATTTAATAATAAAGAGGAGTTCTAGTAACAGCTTTCCCAAGATCAGAACTATTGCAAGCTGTTCAAACAGTGACCAGTTCTGCCACCTGCAACTCCAAGTGATCAGTACATACCCCATTACTCCACTCTGCCCGCACTCACATCCCTATCGTGGGTGCGCATGAAGGGAAATCAGAATGGAGGGAAATGAGGTGCACAGTCCTCATCACAAGGCATGGTTCTCCAATTTGGGAGCAAAAAAGTTTCAAGACTTCTTCATATATTCCTCCCTTCTATCTCCACCACTGCTGTTAAGAACGGGTTATGTTAGGGGCTGAACTGGAGAACAACTTCTAACATCCATCACAATGAATAATATTTCATCTTTAGATTTCAGAATATGTTACAGAGAAATCTAAATCTTCTCAAGCCAACTAAAGTCCAGGTCACTCAGAAACTGACAGGCAGCAGACCAATTGTCATCACTGTCTCCAGGCTCACAAATTTCCTCCTGTAAACCTTCAGTTGATAGAGGTTTTAACTGAGGTACAGAATTCCTATGAACAGAGGCTTCTGTTTCTTTTTTCCAAGCATACCACCATATAACTAAACATCTACTGGCTAGGGAAGTGTTTCAGCAAACAAGTATTTTTGGAAAGGGGGAAGCAATAAGAAAGTTATTTTGGTAATAACTCACCTATCAAAAAAAAATCAAAACAAAACAGGACTATCCTGGAATTTAAAGAATCTAAATGAATGTAAAGCCCCCTGAAGTACAGTCACTTTTAGGCAGTTTCTCACATAGGGAGGGCAAAGGTGTAGCACCAAAATCCTCTTTAAAGAGAATTTCAGTTTTACTCTGAAGAGGTATCAAAAACCATGAATTTGTACAAGTTTAGTCTTTTAAAAGCTATGGCATACTGAACACCCTGAAGCTAACTCACCTTGCCTCCTTAGTCATAACTGAATAGGATAGAGAAACTTATAATTACACAAAACAAATCTGAAATCTTTCTATACACGAAATAGGATGCATTTCAGTTTTTAAGAGTACAAGGTTAAAAACAACTTTGAGCAGATACCATCATCTTAAACATGATGAGATCCAATATTGCCAAACTGCCCTTTCAACACGCCACCAGGTACAGCTTTTAAGAGTAAGTAGGTGAAAAATTGAACAATGTTAGGAGGCTTTGCTTTCAATTACAAAAGCCCATCTGAACGCAGCCGTCATAGGCTGTGGTGATAGATTAAGTCATTAAGAACTGAAAGACATGACACTTGTCTTCATTAAACTGTACTTTGGCATTTATTATCCCAGTCACATGTGTTCAAATGAGCTTCAATGCTTGTAAGCAAAGCTGGTCTCAGATAACAAGAAAGCTAAGTAAGACTCAGGCCCCTAAGCAACCTGTATTCCATGAAAAAAAAACATCCTCTTAGCTGCAAAGCTCTCTCTCAGTGTGGACCAAAGGCTCTTTACTGTAGAGGTTCTGCCCTTCTCTCCTGTGGCCCAGAAGCCTGGACGGCACATCTTTAGTAACAGAACAGTGGTCTTCTAGAGGGACCACATCCTCAACCACAGAGCTATATGATGCTATTCCCCAACAGGGAGCTAAAATGCTGCAGCTGCTAATTTTTGTTTATTTTTAGCTATTTGTTTTCATATTGTTAATATGTTTCTGGGTTTTGTAGTCAAGGACATAGTGCCACAGTATTATATACATTAAATAGAACAAAAGAGGATGTCAATGAGGGAATCCTAACTTTCAAAGTCCCCATGATCAAGACTTGATTTCTGAAAACCTCTGGAACCCCATTAACCAAAATGGGCCATGGAATAGAGCAGGCGATTATGAGATTTGTTAGATCAACATCAGTCACCCTGAAAGCACTGACAGCCATGATTCAGATGTGCTTTGGCGAGTGCAACTGCTGAGTTCAGCGACAGTGCATTTAAGAACTTGCCATCACAAAAGTTAGGAGCAACAATGGAAAAGTTACCCTATGCACTCTTCCTCTAAAAGCAAAAACAAAAAAGGCAAAAAACGAAACGGCAAGAACAAAAAACAGCAAAAACAAAACAATATCTCAACAAAGCTGCCTTGAACAACACTGTCTTGGACTCCGTACAAAAGAGTTCAGACTATTGTTTAAGAGGAAACATAGGCGGCTTGTACAGAGCTCACCAGACGTGGAGAAGTAACAAAGAAAGACCTGAGAGGTGGTCTGCAGGCTTTCATGGAGACATGTCAGACAAGATTTCAATTTAACAGTGCTCAAGTTTGCTATGGCTAGCCAGAACCAGAGACAACACACACAAGCAAACCACATTCATCATTTTCTTTTCCTTTCCCCCCCTTTTTCTCTCTTTTGTTTTATTCATTTGTTTATTTAAATATGTGACTGGGATACTAACAGAAAATGCAGTTTAATGTAATTAAATAGAAAAGCATTACAGAGTGGGCACAATGAATTGAATGAGGACTTTCCCCCCCTACTTAGCAGTCATGCACATTGGTGACCAAGAAAGGATTTAATAATTCATTGTCAAAAATCCTTTTAAATGGTCAGTCTTTTAAGGATGGCTGCAGCAGAATAAGGCAAACTGAACTGGCATGAGACAGCAAATCAACACCTAAAGACTGCTTTTATGTTTCCTTTGGAGTTCTTCAGAACAGAACTCAGGGTATATTTATATTTCCTGCTGTAGTGCTCTGTCAAGAGCAGCCTGGGCTAAGAACATTGCCAGACCATGCCTACAGCAAGGGAAGATCTGCTACCTACCAATTGCCAGGGTTGGACCCATGGCTCACTTTTGGGACAGAGAAGAGGCATTGCCTGTATGGGAAAAGCAATACAGGACAACATGGCTGACTTCAAACTTTGACTATGTCATAAGAAAAGGCTACAGACTGTGGCCTACTCCTTTTGGAGAAAAAAAAAATGAAGGAATTTCTTAAAGTGGAAAAAAAATGGTCTTAGCTCCTGTTTTTACCTGCAACAGGTGTCAACTGCTGATTGAGCATCCCCATTGGTGTTGGTGGTGGCACCACCCCCATGAGAGCCCCCACAGGGGTGCCTGCTCGGGGAGAAGCACTCGGTTGCTGTTGCTGTGCTGCTCGCTCTCTCTCCTGCTGCTCAGCAACTTTAGCTGCCCGCTCTGTAAAGGCATTTCAGATTTTCAATTCTGTTTTTAACCCAGGAATTCAAAATACCATCCATTGCATTCAACAGGACTAGTAAAACACAGGCAACAGTTCTGTCTCAATGGAAGGAACGATAGATGACTAGTCTCAACACAGGAGTCGGGCCGATTGCACTTGATAACCTAGAATTCAGCTTTCCTATCCCATCTTGAGAACTGGTCTGCAAAGATTTCAAGAATGTTAAGACTGCAACACACATTCAGAAAGCACAAGTTTTATCGAAACACATCACCAGCGTAACCACCGTGGTTAATCTCACGAGGCACTCTGAAGATGAGAAGCGCTACCATTATTCTAGGATTAATAGCATTACAGATTATAATTTCAACATGAAGCAATTCCATGGCCCATTATATTTTTTGGCACAATTGTACTTACTCTAATTTTCTGATTCCTTGTATCCAATTTTACTAAAATTTGAGGACTCATCATTAATATCACAAGTTTAGCAGCTGAAGAAAATTAACTCTGTAAGGGAAAAGTAGCTTACTGCCTCTAGCTTAAGATTTTAGAAAATGTAAATAGCCAGTTTCTACATTCTAATGAAGCAAAGAAAGGGGTCATGATTAACAAAATCCAAGGGAGGGAAATACATGATTAGCTAGACTACAGTCATCAGAAACAGGGAACTAATACATACATGCATGTAGCAATGGACAATATTCTGAAAGAACCAGGTTTCCTGAAGCTGAGTTCAAAACTGACCATAAATTATCCTAAATCAGCAAGAATTCCACCATCTACAATTAGTCCACCTGAAATGCAAGAGGGAGGAGCACATATTTTTGGATTCTCTGGGCTATTAGCCAATAGAAACTTCACTTCCTTGAGCTACTCTGCACCTCTAGAGCCAGCACCCTCAACAGTCACGCTTCTAGCAGGCCAGACCTTCTGTGAGGGTATATTCCCAAAGTTCCCACCATACTGGGTTTATTCTGCTTTGCCATTCAAGTAGGAAGTCCTTCCCACTTTTCAGATGGGCAAAGAGAAGCTGGGAGAGACAGGCAGTGACTTGTCCAAGAATACAGGAGAAACAGCAACTTAAGGCCTGACACCTGGTGTGTCACACCTTCCACTTCCACAGTTAACTCTCCAACATAGAATTCAAAAGACTACAGTGATCTGGGGAAAACAGCCTGAGGTCATGTGGTTTTAAAGAAACTCAAGAAGAAACAGCTCCACTTTTTGATGGGAAGAATATAAAAAAAGCCGAAGGTCCCTGAGGCTGGGATGGTGTTGCTTGTAGACACTATCACTCACTAGCACTATCCCATTCTAATATCCTCTGTTAACTGAGTACAGTAAGTGTGTGACGACCAAGCCCATTCTAACAACCTATGTTCCCAAGGTAGTAGTTAAGAACTATTAGTGATCTAGATGCCCCAATATTAAATCCTAGTTTTTCATTACACAAATCAAACAGTAACCTGGGAGGGAAAAAGAAAATTGGAAAGTTGGAAAACAGAAAAACTCAGGCGTGTGGATCAAACATTAGTTCTTCCTGAGAGAAGTAGAACTAGCTGCTTTGGAAGTCAGACTGACTAAAGCTATGCCAGCTTTGCATTCTGAACTCAGTGGGCAGAAACACCCAAAGTTCAGAGTTTGAATCTTACAACTCAACTCCCCTCTCACTAGCTTTTTCCTAATTTTGACACTCCACTGCATGAGAAAATTCTGAACTGTGATTCCCTCAGTCATACTCGTTTTTCTGCCTTAACAGAAAATTATCTCTAGATTCCTCTGTCCTATTCATACCCCAAATAACTACCCATACAATACTAGCTTTGTTTGCCTTGAGATAGGCTTTATACTATATCCACCTAACTTCTTAGACAATAGACCTCTAACTAAGTGGTATATTTGGGCTTAACTTGCAGTAATCCCTGAAATATCAAAGTGTCTCAAAGTTATATGTTCTTATAGGATTGACTAAAGTTTCTCAGAAAATGTTCTACAAATTAGCTTTCCAGGGTATTAATAGATACCACATAAATACCTGATCAAATTTCAGAAAATGACAGATAATAAAAAAAGGTTCTTCACTACAGGTCTTAGAGACTTTAACTGAGGACTATGCCCAGAGTTTGGAATGCTTCTGAAACAGGTTTGCCACAAAGTATCTCTTGGCTGAGCATCTTGCAGGACTAGGTTTCAGCAGAAGATCCTTAAGAAAGCCTGTCAGATAAGTTTGTAAGAATAAATAGTAACAAATGAAAGGAATATATATTTTTTTCAAAAGAGTTATTTTGGCGATTTTATAAATTTCAATAAAAGGAACAGCCTTCATAATGAATGATTGCTAGAAAAGAATGGATCTGGACTTAGTAAAAAAAGCATACTGACCACTGTAAAGATGAAGACTCTATATTGGAAAATTATCTAACATACTATATTTAAAACAGAAAAACTATAACTCAAAAGTCCTGTCTAAGGTAATGCTTGCTCTCATTTATTAAAGCCATATCCAATATTAACTAGAGCAACAAAAGATCTATACCACTAAAAATCTCTTAAGGATTTATTCTTTATGGTTCGGAAGCATCAAAGTAATAGTAGCTCCTGGCTCAAAGTGATCTAATTACAGAGTAAGGGGAAAATGAAGGCAGCTGAGCTTTGTCAAAGTCATCCAAATGTCTTAAGACTAAGTATGAACACAGACTTAGCACCAGGCACACCAAGCCTGAGCCTAGAGCTTACAGCTTTGGCTTATTAAGAGACATAACAGAAGATCACCTATTTTAAAAGGCCACTCACAGATGAATTGTAATCAAAATTAAACTTAACATTATTGAACAATCATTCTCCTACTCAAAGTGTGTGCCTACAGAGATAAATAAAATCATACCATTTTTAATAGTAATTTTTGTTTTTTGTTTGAGAAATTTGTAAGAGTGACACCATCACCAAGATATGAGGCCAAGTCAGAGGCAACATCTAATGCCAGTGTACTCCTGTCAGCTGAACAGTCAAAAATACCAAGTTCCTGAGCATGTGTAAGAACAAGAGAGTAAAATCTGTCTATGAATGTGGCATTCCTGAAAAGCACCCATGATAGAAAATGGGGACAGTTGTGCCTGGTCTCTATTTACCTTCATATTCTGCTTTCTTGGCTGTCTCAAGGTTTCTCCACTCTGTCCCCACCAGTCTGCTGAGCTCCCCAAAAGAGTAGTCTGGGTGCTGGGCTTTAATCACAGCTCTCATTTCACTGCTGAACAGAATGTAGCCACTCATGTTGATTTTCCGTTTAGAACCTTCCTTCTTTGCACTGCCTTTGGCTGACTTTGGGGTAGACTGTAAGACAGAAAGCTTATATAGGGTATCAGAAAATTGCACTATGTTATCTACAGTTTCTTGGAAGCCAGATACATATGGTTCAAAAATAAATGTTTTATAAACATACTCAGTTTGCAGCTGACATTTTCTTGGTCAAAATATACTTCTTCCTTGCCTTACACAAAATGCAAATTTCACTGAATTCCATGACTACAATCTACAATGGTGACCTCATAATTAAGTCTTGAGAAAATTCTGAATTAGAAAAATAAATACAATAGATAACCTCAACCAAAAGGAGGGGAAATTAAAAGATACAGACATCCAGGTGTGGCAGAAAGATCACATGTATGGTTACTGAGAGCTAAGAGGGTTAAGAGCACAATACCATTCCTTATTGCTTTTCTTCAGTACAAGGCAAGAGCCAGGGGCTAGAGAGACAGCTCAGTGTTTAAGAGCACTGGCTGCTCTTTGAGAGGACCTGAGTTCAATTTCCAGGACACACAAGGTAACTTACAACCATCTGTAATGAGAACTGGTGCCTTCTTCTGGTGTGCAAGCAGAATATTAAAATATATAGGAATAGGCAGAATATTACATAATAAATAAATAAATAAATCTTTTAAAAAAAAGCTTTCAATTAAACTTCTCTAATAACCATCTCTAAGAAACTTAAAGAAATTATTACTGGATTAATGATGATATTAATTTTTGTCAATTAAAATAAATTAGTCAATAAACAAAAGCTGTGACAAGCAAAACAAAACACTATTATTCCTTTGTACAGATTTCTAGGCAAAAGTTCACATATGAAAAGTATGTAGTAGTCCACACCTATACTCCCAGTGCTTGGGAAATACAGATGGGCTGGATGTTTTCTACTTTGGTCTGAACCTGCTGTAGACCAGAACTGAGAACAGGCATGTAACAGGGCATGTCACCTTACCTGTGGGGGTGTGTAGGGCATGAGGTCCAGTTCACTGGACAGGGGAGTCTGAAGCTGAGGTAGAGATGGAGGTTCAATGACCTCACTATCCTCTTCTCCCATCTCTTCAATATCATCATCTCCACCTTCTAACTCAGCAAACTTAGCTTCTAGCAATTGTATTTTCTTTTCCAACAAAGGTGAGGGTTCTTTCTGAGGAATGATTGGTTTTCTGGGGAAAAAACAAAACAAAACAAAACATAAAAAAACACTAAATATGAACAAATAATTAAATACATAAATAAATTAATTAAAAAGTTGCCAACCACTTCCAGGTTGTCAGAGAGAAGATCTGAATGAACATCTACAAATGATATTCTACAACCTTCCACAAGTACTCTAAGCCTTAGAGTCTAAGGGCAACAAAGTAGCTTAAATGGGTGTTTGTGATGTCACTTTTACTTAGAAATGATTCTGAAGGACATAGAGTCAGGTCTAATGGATTATATGTTAAAAAGGAGTTGTTATAATCTATGGAACTGAGCAATACCCGAAACCCCACACCACAAGAGGCTGCCAACCAGAACCAAGTGTTTCTGTTTTTCATTCTAAAACTGCTGGTGTCCAAGCCAAGGTAATATGAGAAGAATTGCCCCCCCCCACTTTTAAAATTGAATATTTTCTTTCAGACTTTGTAGCCCAGGCTGACTCAAATTTATACAATCCTCCTGCCTCAGTCTTCCAAGTATGGGAATTACCACATCTCACTAAATTAGTATTTTCAATTAAAATTATGTAATGATAGTTCAAGACCTAATGAAACAACTCTAAACACTGGGCTATACTATTTTGATAAGTTAGCCCAAGTGCCCTTTCTTCCTTAGTTTTATAAGCTTTACCTGAAGTAGTAAATCTCATCATCTACAACTTTAGCAGAGAGTGAAAACCTCTTCAGCCCCTTGAATTTCTTCATCTGCTTGTCGCTCTCATTATAACGGCTCTCACAAAGAAGAATGTCATTCTCAGGTATTTCAGTTGGCCTGCAGGAGAGGAAGTCCTTGAATGACAACACAGCACATTTTCCTGAAAGAATAAATTAAGAGATATATTAAAGGAGTAAACTCTGTCCTAGATGACAACCTAGAACTTGCTGAGTAGACTAGTTGGCCATCAAGTAAGCCCCTGGGCCTGTCTCTGCCTCTCCAGGACTAGATTATAAGTATGCACCACCAAACTTGGCTTTTTAATAATGTGGTCTTGTGGGTTGGAGAGATGGCTCAGCAGTTAAGGGCACTGGCTACTCTTGCAGAGGTCCTGAGTTCAATTCCCAGAAACCACATGGTGGTTTACAACCATCTATGATGACATCTGGCATCTGCCTCAGGCATGCAGGCAGAAAACTGTATACATAATAAATGAATGAATAAATTAATAAATATATAAATCTTTGAAGTGTGGTCTTGGAAATTAAACCAGAAAGCTGTATACATAATACATAAATGAATAAATTAATAAATATATAAATCTTTGGAGTGTGGTCTTGGAAATTAAACCAAGGTCTTCATACTTGTAAGGCAAGCACTTTACCAGAAGAGCTCTCTCCCCACCCCAATTTTATATTTTTATGTTTTAATTTCACAGCTAAATAAATAAAAGGGATATATACTGGCATAAAGATATATAAACAGAATAAAACTGAAAGCCTAGAAATAAATCTGTATAATTGGACAACTAAATTTCTATATTCGAAAAAAGTAGATGCTCACAACATTCCATACATAAAATCAAGTCAGAATGAATTAAATGCCTATATGGAAGACCTACAAAATAAAGCTGAAGAAAACATGAGATGTGCTCTCCAACATCTCATGATTAAGCAGTGGCTTCTTAGAACAGACACCAGAAGGACACATAAACCACTGAAGAACATACAATCTTCAGGGCTGGCGAAATGGTTCAGTGGGTAAAACCATTTATTGTTCTTATAGAGACTCTATTTGAGTTCAATTCCCAGCACCCACTTCAGACAGCTCACTACTGCCTGGAACTCTCACTTTGGGGAGCCAACACTTTTCTGACCTTTTTGGGGACATACAGACATACATACATATGCATACTCAAATAATAAAATTATTTAAAAATGCAGGCTTCATTAAAATTAAAAATTTTAAAAATCAATTGGAAAAAAGGAAAAGACAACCTATAGAAGAAAAAAAATTTCAAATTATGGATTAAGCATTTACTATCCAGAATATTTTTTAAAAGATTTTTTTATTTATTACACATACAGTATACAGAAGAGGGCACCAGATGTCATCATAGATGGTTGTGAGCCACCATGTGGGTGCTGGGAATTGAACTCAGGACCTCTGGAAGAACAGTCAGTGTTCTTAACCTGAGAGTCATCTCTCCAGCCCCCCAGAATATTTTTTAAAAGTCCAAACTTAACAATTATAAGACACTATTAAAAACAGAAGAAAAGTTACCAAAGGATATTTCCCAAAAGATTTAAAATTGTAATTAAGTACAGAAAAATGATGGCTGGCGTCATTAATTGTTAGAAAAGATTCAAATCAAAACCACACTGAAGTACCACTTCCCATCCATTGAGATGACTTCTAAAAGAAAGAAGAAAGAACAATGGCAAGAAAAAAGTATGGGCAAAAACAGGAACTGGAAGAGAGTTTGGGTTGATATGATTACGATGGTATACACACATGCAACTGTCACAGAATAAACAAAATTATTTTTAAAATTAAACATAATTACTGCATGAACCAACAATGCTGCTTTTGGTATCTAGGCCAAAGAACTGAAGGATCAAACAGTTGGCCAACAGATAAATAGATAAAAGCATGGATACCTGTTATGGAATATTAGACAAGGAATTAAAATTCTGATGCATGCAATGTAGATGAATCTTCAAAACACTGTTATATGAAATATACAAGAAAAACAACAAAATATCCAAATTCATATGATGGAATGGAATCCATCCATCCATCAGGCAGGAAGGAGGGAGAAAGATATTAAGAGTTACTGTTTAATGGGTAGTTTCTACTTGGGATGACAAAAATCTAAATAAAGAACATGTATCCTTTTATCTACATCCTGCCCTTGCGTACTCAGCACCTTGTATTTCTTGGTCTTTTTTAAAATTTTGTAGTTTACCAACACTTACACTGTTTACATATATACTAGAATCCACCTATGAAGGAAAAAATGCAATTTCTCCAAGTTTGGGTGATCTAACGATACTATATTTTCTCAAGTCCACCTATTTTCCCACATTTGACTTTGTTTTTCTTTAAGATGAATCAATACTTCAGACTGATTTCCATACTAGCTGTATTACTTTGCATGTTCACTAGCAGCATGAAACCTGACTCATGCAAGCCGACAGAATGCTGTTTTTCTAGTTTTGACTTTAGTTTATCTATTTACTTACTAACTCATTCACTCATTTATTTATTTATAGTGGAGAAGTACATTAGAATGTAGCTGACAAGTTGAGCATGATGGTTCCTGCCTTCAATCTCCACATTTAGGAAACACAGCAGGCAGATCTCTGTGAATCCATGGTCATCCTGTTCTACACATTGAATTCCAGGATAGCCAGGGCTAAATAAAACTGTGAAGCCCTAAGTAAAACTTCATGGGTTCAGAATAATCATTCTAGCTGCAGAGAAGTTCACTAAAATATATAGTCTGGGCAAATGTTTGTCTGAATGGCTACTTTAATCCAGCTGCATGATGATTTTATTTTCCAGTTTACTGAAAAAAGTGGGTAATTTTAAATGTTACAAAAATACAGGGATGTTTGCATAATATTGTCATTGTACTTAATGCCATGGTATCTTAAAAATGGTTAACTATGTTACTTATATTGTCCCCTGCCACACACCCTCCCTCCACAAACCATAGGTCCTTATTTATTGTTTAACTAATCTAAGCTTGCTTAAATTTATGCATGGGCACCAAGTATGTGTCCCTAGAGGTCAGAAGATGGCACTGGATCCTTTGGGACTGGAGTAAAAGGCAGTTCTGAACCACTATGTGGAAGCTAGGAACTGAACCCAGGTACTTTAGAAAAGCAGGAAGTGCTCTTAACCACTAAGGTATCTCTCCAGCCCTGCTTTATTACAGGCCATAATGTTTTAGTATCTAGTAAGAATGTACCTTCTTTTAAAACTATTTTTTTCCTTTGGTGGTTTTTTCTTTTTTTCTTTTTTTTTTTTAAAGATTTATTTATTTATTATGCATACAGTTTTACAGAAGAGGGCACCAGACCTCATCATAGATGGTTGTGAGCCACCATGTGGTTTTGCTGGGAATTGAACTCAGGTCCTCTGGAAGAACAGTCAGTGCTCTTAACCTCTGAGCCATCTCTCCAGCCCCCCTTTGGTGGTTTTTTCAAGACAGGGTTTCTCTGTATAACTGTCCTGGCTATGTTGGAACTCACTGTAGACCAGGTTGGCTTCTAACTCACTGATATTTACCTGCTTCTGCATCTTGAATACTGAGATTAATGGTGTGAGCCACCACTGCCTGGCAACTTCAAAACATTTAAAATTTTTTCCTCATTGTTTTAGTATTAATTTTCTCACAAAATTTCCACTGTATATCTACTGAGATCAAAGCAAAGACACATTAGAGAGAATAGATATCTTTATGTTAAGACCTAGTCAATCATAGTAGTCTTCTGACTTCATTAAAGTATTCTCTCAACAGCATTTAAAAAATTTTTTCATATAGAAGTGGTATATGATGGGTTAAATTTGTCCCAAGATATTTAATTTTGTATTTTAATTGATCTTTTCTCTCTCCACACCTCTTTTTTTTTTTGTATAATGTTGAGAATCAATTCCAGTGCCTTACATATATTATTTAAATCAACAAACTTGTGTCTTTTATATTCAAGCATTTTATTTGACTTGTCATTTTATTGCAACAGAGTCTCAAACTATTTATGTAGCCAAAAAAGACCTTGAACTTCTGATCCTCATGTGTTTACCTGGTTTATGGGCATATGCCACCATGCCCGGTTTATTTATGAAAGGGATCTTACCTAGTTCTCTTTGTGTATTATAGCCAGTCACTGTACCAACTGAGCAACACCTCTACCAGTTTCTCTTAATGTTACAGCTTAGTTGATTGTATTGAATTCCCTCCCCCTTTTTAAAAAAAGATTTATTATGTATACAGTGTTTTGCTTGCAGACCAGAAGCAGGTGCTAGATTACAAATGGTTGTGAGCCACCATGTGGTTGCTGGGAATTGAACTCAGGACCTCTACAAAAACAGCCAGTGCTCTTAACCACTGAGCCATCTCTCCAGCCCTGAATTTCTCTTTTTAAATAGGATTTTTGTTTATTCTTGGACAGTTTCACACATACATATAATGATTTTTAGTCATTTTCCATCCATCTGCCTCCCCACCAAACCTTTCTTTGTTCCGGAGCCCCTCATACTTTTATTGGTTTTGTTTTTTTTTTTTTTTTTTTTTTTTTAAAAAAACTTTATTTATTTATTTGCCTTGGTGTTTGCCTGGAACTGGAACTACAGACAGTTGTTAGCTGCCATGTGGGTGCTGGGAATTGAACCCCGGTCCTCTGGAAGAGCAGACGGTGCTCTTAACCGCTGAGCCATCTCTCCAGCCCCATTGGTTTTGTTTTGTTTTGTTTTAGAAACAGGACTTCTCTGTGTAACTCTGGCTGTCAGGGAACCAACTCTGTAGACCAGGTTGGCCTTGAACTCCCAGAGGTCTGCCTGCCTCTGCTTCCTAAATCCTGGGATTAAAGGTATTCACCACTACTGCCCAGCCCCCTCATACTTTTTTGTGTACTGAGTTTAATTAAGAGTTGCTTGCATGAGTATGGGTCAGTGGTTATTTACTGAAACACAGGGAACCATTAACTGTTTTTTGAGAGTCAGCTTAGCCTGGAATGAAATTTACTCTGAAGCTAGCCTTCAATATGTGGTAATCCTCTTGCCTTAGCCTCAAATGCTGAGATTATAGACCCGTGCCACATACCAAGTTTCTTCTTCAATTTTATTTTTACTATGTGTATGGTGCCTATGTAGGCATAGGTACCAGATCTGAGGCTAGATCCATTGGAGGTTGGGATCTGCCCAACATGGGTGCCAGGAATCAAACTCCAGTCCTCTGTAAGAGCAGTATGCATGCTTAACCACTGAGCCATCTCTCCAAGTCTCCAGTTTCATCTCCTTAGACCTTAGTTTCTCAACTGTGTCTATGCTAGTTTCTGCCTTGAACACAGTGTAAGAATGATTGGGAAGAAGATAGAGAGATGCATCAGCGGTGAAGAGCAAGGAGGACTCAAAGTCAGTTTCCAGCATTAACATCAAGAGGTTCACAACTGCCTGTGGCTCCAGCTTCCAGGGGATCTGACACTTTCTCCTGAATACATTGACACCTACACTCATACATGCATATACTCTCCCCTCCATACACTATCAAAAATTAAAATCTAACAACAAAAGACAAGATAATGAATGGCAGGAGCTGGTCAGTGGTTGCATGCTTGCCCCTGGGATCATGGGCTATCAAGATTGCTCAGTGGATAAAAAGTGTCTGCCTATAAGCCTAACAACCTGAGTTCAATCCCTAGGACCTACATGGTAGAAGAACTAAGTTCCACAAATTGTCCTCTGTCCCCCACATATATACTATGGTACATGCACACCACCCCCCCAAAAAATGTGAAAGAACAGTCTTGTTTTTGCTATTGGACACAGCAGGAATGCTCATATCCAACAACTTATTGCATATGTACATTCAAAACAGGTCAGAAACATTTTAGAATTTCAAAAGCACTACCACTGCCCTAGAAATACATGACATTTATTTACTGAATTCACGAGATTTTTAGTTAGGAATAGCCATTCTTCATGTTTTAGAGAAAACAAAACAAAACAAAACCAAACCAAAAACAGATGCAAAACTGGTAAAATTTCTCTTGATAGCTAAGAGATCAAATTAATAGTGACAGACTAGAGATGTAGTTCAGCTGGCTGAGTGCTTGCCTACTAACTATGCACAACCAAGCATGGTTAACTGTGCCTATAACCACAGAGCTTGCAAGAGTAGAGGCAGGAAGATCAAAGTTCAAGGTCATTTTCAGACACATATGGGGTTCCAGGCCAGCCTAAGCAACAATGAGATTTCTAGTTCAAAAGAAAAATCAAATGGTTGGAAGCCCTGAAATAAATGTGGTATCTCTGTGCTTTGGCTTGGGATCCTATTAGGGCCCCTAAACATAAGTAAAACACAGCCTTGATTTCATTGAATACTAAAAGTTTTCTTTAAAAACTGTTGCATTTGGGAGGTGGAGAGATAGTTTAGCAGTTTACTGGCTACTCTTCAAGTAAACCAGGGTTTAATTCCTAGCACCTAGATAGCAGCTTACAACTGTATATAACTCCAATTTCAGGGCATCTAATGGTACCCTCTTTTAGTCTCCATAGACACGAGGCATGCACATAGCACACAGACATATGTGCAGGCAAAATGCTGATACACAAAAAAAGATCTTGATAGGAATTACAATGAACTTATAGATAAGTTTTGGGTAAATAGTTATTTTTAAAATAGTGAGTTCTTCCTTTATAAATATAATAGATTGTTTTTATTTATTTGGGCCTTTTGTAATTTACATAACATTTTTACATATATATCTTAATTTACCAATACATTTTGTTCTTCTCCATACATCCAAATACCAGCAGCTTAGTATATAATAAAGATTATCATTTATTATCATTCTCTTTCCTATATTTTATAATTGTATATAATACAACTTAATTCAGACAGGCCACATCTTAAGTGCTTAAGAATTATATGCAACTAATGGCTACTGTAATGGATAAATTTTAATAGGTGTGAAATAAAAACTCCTTACAGAAAACAAGATAAAATTTACAGAGCCTTGAGACACACAAAGTAACATACATACAGAACCAAAAAAGAAGGAAAAGGAAATACATATGTAAATGGTACTCAGCAAAATAAAAAAGTTCTTGTTTTTCAAAATACAGAATTAAGAAAATAAAGGTAAGTGTTCCTCTAAGATGAAATATTCAAGACCCCGGGACCAGGTGCTGTCTGCAGAGTGAGTCCCAGCGCACTCTGTAACAGGCATAGATAAAGTCTGCCTGTCACCATACCCACAGCTGCTGCTGAGGGAATTTGCAAGGCTACCCACCTCGACCTCGAACTGAGTGAACAGATAACTACAGGGGTCCCTGAAAGACAGACTCAGACCCCGCCCAGAGGTGAGGAGGGGTCACCAGGCCCAAGCCCCTATATCCCAGGCAGGGAGAAAGAGTTGAGCTCCCATCAGTTCTGATTCCAATTCCGGACCAGGTGCTGTCTGCAGAGTGAGTCCCAGTGCACTCTGTAGCAGGCACAGATAAAGTCGGCCTGTCACCATACCCACAGCTGCTGCTGAGGGAATTTGCACGGCTACCCACATTCACCACCAATTGAGTGATCAGATAACTACAGGCGTCCCTGAAGGTGACAGGAGGCACACAAGCCCGAGTGCCACAATTGACCAGGAGCCACCTAATCATGAACCACTGAAGCCATGGGCAAATATCAGTGCAAAAACTTACATAATAATACAAAGAAAAACAAGGTAACTCCAGAAGAAAGTGGCGATCTTACAAATACAAGACCTGAACTGAGCAATGAAGAGGAAACAGAAGGAAACAACACCAAATATTCCTTTTTGATGATTATCGAAGCTCTCAAAGAAGATATGAAAAATAGCCTTAAAGAAATAGAAGAAAATACAAACAAAAAATTGGAAGAGATGAACAAATCTATGAAAGAAACATGCCTGGAACTAAAAGCTGAAATAGAAGCAATAAAAAAGGCACAAAATGAGGCAAAGATGGAAATAGAAAATCTGAAGAAAAAAGTTGGAACCACTTATACAAGAATAACAAACAGAGTTCAAGAGATGGAAGATAGAATCTCTGAAATGGAAGGCTCAGTAGCTCAAATAGATATATCAGTCAAAGAAAATAGTAAAACTAAAAAAGCCATAACACAAAATGTTCAGGAAATCTGGGACACTATGAAAAGACCTAATTTGAGAATAATAGGAATAGAAGAAGGAGAAGAATACCAGCTCAAAGGCACAGATAATGTTTTCAATAAAATCATAGAAGAAAACTTTCCTAACCTGAAGAAGGAAATGACTATAAACATACAAGGAGCTTACAGAACACCAAATAGATATGACCCCCCCAAAAAAGTCAGCGCACCACATTATAATCAAGCCACAAAACATACAGAACAAAGAAAAAAATTTAAGAGCTGCAAAAGAAAAGGGCCAACTCACATATAAAGGCAGACCCATCAGAATAACACCTGACTATTCAATGGAAACGATGAAAGCTAGAAGGGCTTGGACAGAAGTTATACAGACGCTAAAACAGCATGGCTGCCAAACTAGAATACTATACCCTGCAAAATTATCAATCACCATAGATGGAGTAAATGGTATTTCACGACAAAGTCAGACTGAAAGAATATCTATCTACCAATCCAGCACTACAGAGAGTATTAGAGGGAAAACTCCAACAAAAGGACCCCAGATACACACACAAAATCACAAATAATCAATAATTCCACAGAAGAATACCCTAGAGAAAGGAAATACAAACAAGTTACCACCAAAAATGGCAGGAAATATGAATCAATGGTCACTAATTTCCCTTAATATCAATGGTCTCAACTCTCCTATAAAACGTCACACACTAACAAGATGGATACAACAACAGAAGCCATCCTTCTGTTGCCTACAAGAAACACACCT
>PVIH01000833.1:0-114508 GCA_004025045.1 Sigmodon hispidus | reverse complement strand
AGGGTTGCAATCCTAATATCTAACAAAGTAGACTTTAAGCTAAAAGCAATTAAAAGGGACCAAGATGGTCACTACTTATTCATCACAGGAAAAATTGATCAAGAGGAGATTTCAATCTTAAATATTTATGCCCCTAATATAAGGGCACCTACTTATGTAAAAGAAACACTGCTAAAGCTCGAATCCCACATCAATTCTTATACCCTAATAGTGGGAGACTTCAATACCCCACTTTCAACCCGGGATAGATCAACCAGACAGAGTCTCAACAGACAAATAAGGAGTCTAAAAGAGGTTATGATGCAAATGGATTTAATAGATATCTACAGAAGCTTCCACCCAAACACAAAGGAATATACATATTTCTCAGTTCCTCATGGAACTTTCTCCAAAATTGACCACTTAATTGGTCATAAAGCAAATATCAGCAGATACAAAAAAACAGAAATAATCCCTTGTAACATATCGGACCACCAGGGCCTGAAGTTAGAGTTCAACAACATCAAAACCCAAAGAAAGCCTACCAACTCATGGAAACTAAACATCACTCAGCTGAACCATCTCTGGGTAAAGGAAGAAATTAAGAAAGAAATCAAAGTCTTTCTAGAATTTAATGAAAATGAATCCTCAACGTATCCAAACTTGTGGGACACAATGAAAGCAGTCTTAAGAGGAAAATTCATAGCGCTAGATGCCTATATGAAAAGCCTAGAGAAATCCCACACTAGAGACCTAACAGCTCAGCTGAAAGCCTTAGAACAATTAGAAGCGAACTCACCTAGAAGGAGTAGACGGCAGGAAATAATCAAACTTAGAGCTGAAATCAATACAATCGAAACAAAAAGAACAATACAAAGAATCAATGAATCTAAGAGTTGGTTCTTTGAGAAAGTTAACAGGATAGATAAGCCGTTATCCAAACTAATCAAAAAACAGAGAGAGAGTGTTCAAATCAACAAAATCAGAAATGAAAAGGGGGACATAACAACAGACCCCCAGGAAATACAGAGAATGATCAAATCATATTTTGAAAATCTGTATTCCACAAAAATGGAAAACACAGAAGAAATGGACAGCTTTCTAGAAAGGTACCATCTACCAAAATTAAATGAAGATCAGATTAATTACCTAAACAGGCCTATAAACCTTAAGGAAATTGAAGCTGTCATTAAAAACCTCCCCAAAAATAAAAGCCCTGGTCCAGATGGTTTCAGTGCCGAATTCTACCAGTCATTCAAAGAAGAATTACTACCGTTATATCCTGAGCGAGGTATCACAAACTCAAGAAAGATAAGCAGGGGATGTACTCACTCATTAGTGGTCTCTAAACAAATAAACAAGAAAAAAAGCCAAGCATGCCCAAGCAACAAACCACAACCACTGAACAGCTTGGGATCAGAAACACCCTGGACTGACCCTTGGGATCCCACTCCACCTAGAGGAACACCTGACTCACTCTTGAGGGACGTGCGACAAAACTTGATTTGCCAGGAGTGGAGACTGATCCAAGCATTATTGGGTCAGTGGGACCATAGGACTGTCTGTTCCCTGCCCAGGGAGGGGATGGGGAGTTGCAGAGAAGAAAAATGACCAGATGTGGTGGGAGGGGGAAGGGACCTTGAACAAGGATATACAGGGATGAAAAAAAAACTCAGAGGGAAAGCTGAACACAAAGTAAATATATGTGTAGCAATCTTAAAAAAAAAAAAAAAGAAAAAAAAGAAAAGAAAAGAAATGAAGGGAACAAGGCTCAGAGAAAAAGATGAACATTCCAAAGCTTTACACATCATATTGTTTCTTGATTTATTATATTAGCTCTTATCTGTATCATATACTAAACTTGGTGTTGGAAGAGGTGTATATCAAGTACATAATGCAAACTATCTGTTCATTTATTAAAATTAAAATAAACATAAATGTGAATACATAAAAAATGGAAAATAAAGAAAAAGAAATATTCAAGACCCATGTAACTAGCGAAGGATTTGTTTTCACAATATATAAAAAACTCTCACAAGTCAATAACAAGGAAAACAATACAGCAATAATTTCCAATTGTTAATAATGCCTGTCACTTCTAGAGTTCTCTACTGGGTTTGCTTATGGGGCATAAGGTATTAGCTTTCTCAGGTATGCTAAATCATATTATGTTCCTATTAACTCCTTCTTCCCTCCCTCCCTCCCTTCCTTATGTACAGTGTTCTGTCTGCATGTATGCCCGCAGGCCAGAAGAAGGCACCAGATCTCAATATAGATGGTTGTGACCCACCATATAGTTGCTGGGAATTGAACTCAGGACCTCTAGAAGAGCAACTTCTGAGTCATCTCTCCAGCTGTCCCCCCCATTAACTTTTTAATAAAAAGTATTGTATTATTCTTCTATCACCTTTTTGCTTTTATGGTTTCATGCGTTCTTGCTCCTTTCAAAAGCAGAGATGAATGTGTTTAACTAGAAAACCTGTATTTTAAGTACCCTCAACAAAATATTTTAATGCATCTGTCTACCTACTACCTGCCCAATATATATGTGATTAGTAAAACAAATTCATTATTCTGTCTCCAGTCCCTCCCTCCAAATACTGGCGATATAATATCTGTTTGTTAGTTGAAGGAATAAGTGTACATTTGAGGCAAGTGTTTCAAATGTCCTCTCCTGTAAGTTCCAAGAGAACTTAAGGGCATTATTTATCATTAAAATTTCTTATAATCGTATGTGTACAAGTGTCTTTTAGTTTTGTTTTATAATTAATGAACTATGAGACAGTCCTGTGGTGCAGTCCTAGCTGACCTGGAACTTGCAGAGATCCTTAGTCTCTGCTTCCCCAAGTGCTGGGATTACAGACATGCATCACCACATCTGGCTTTTTATACACTCTTTGAAGAATTCCTAGGTACTGAATATAAGTGGTGCAATCTTCAAACTCCTTATTGATGGGCACATGGAAATATATTATCTTGGTATTTTCACTTACTAATTATAACAGCTTATCAGATCATTTCTTGGAGTTTCTCCATATAATGTTTTTGTTTTTTCAAATCCTGGACCTTTTTCCTTTTAAAAACTTAAACTATTTATTTTTCTTGTTTTACTGATAAAACATCAAACATGTTTACAATGAAGAAAACAACCCGTAAATACATTAGGAACAGAATGTCCAGTAGGCCACAGTCCTGGAATTGTTATCTTAGTGGTTAACAGTAGATGTACACTCTCTGGCAGACATGGCCATGTTCATTCTCAAAAGAAACTTTTCTGTGGCTATTGGATCACTATTATTATTATTATCATCATCATCATCATTACTGAAAACAGGGTCTCTCTATATAGCCCTGGCTGTCTTCAAACTCATAAATTCACCAGCCTCTGCTCCCAAGTGCAGGGATCAAAGGTGTGCATCACCACACCTGGCCACTTGGATTGCTGCTTAAGCGGGCTAAAGACAATTCTTCCCAGAAGTGACAAGAAACATGGTTGTGAAGACTATCTTCTAAGTGAAATATGCCTAGTAGCTCTATACCAGGGAACTTGAAAAGAGATCTATATTGTTTGAGAAAGGAAAAAAATACAAAGGTAAGATTTACATTCAATAATATACAGAGTTAGCATTATGGAATTACAAATCCTCTCAAGTTTAAAGAATAAAGTCCAGCCGGGTGGTTGTGGCACAAGTCTTTAATCCCAGTGCTTCAGAGGCAAGAGGCAGGCAGATTATCTGTAAGTTCAAGGCCAGCATGGTCCACGTCAAAGCTGTTACATAGAGAAACTCTGTTTTTAAAAGCCAAAAAAGGGGCTAGAGAGATGGTTCAGAGGTTAAGAGCACTGACTCTTCTTTCAGAGGTACTGGGTTCAATTCCCAGCAACGACATGGTGGCTCACAACCATCTACCCTCTTCTGTATACAATATACATAATAAATAATTTTTTTTTTAAAAACATTTTTATTTATTTGTTTATTTGCCTTGGTGTTTGCCTGGAACTGGAACTACAGACAGTTGTTAGCTGCTATGTGGGTGCTGGGAATCGAACCCGGGTCCTCTGGAAGAGCAGACGGTGCTCTTAACCACTGAGCCATCTCTCCAGCCCCCATAAATAAATCTTTAAAAAAAAAAGATACGGGCTTTTGGTGACTGGTGCATACTGGAGTTGTAAAAGGAGCTAAATCTTACTTTTTGAACACTAATGGGGTTGATGGCAAAATGAAGCAGCTGTGTCTACTGTACATTTCCTGTCCTGCTCAGTATTGCAATTCATACACATGTGTCCTAAATGGCTGTAAACCAACTTATGAAACTCACACAGAAGTTTTAGTTCTGATCCATTTCTTGGGCAGTAATTTCACCTTTCTGGGAAATATCACCATCTTTCTTATATAGTCATGCTGAGAATTAAATAAGATTATGGATATAAAGTAGCTTAAACACTTAAGGAGTCAATACATTGTAACAGAAATATTTATATTTATATAAATTTATATTTACCCAAGTTACATTAGTAAAAACAATGGTATGGGGTGTATCAACAGCCCATTTTTCTTAGAAGCACCAAGAAAATCTGTCAAAACTTTTGGAATAAAAGAGAGGGGGGCTGGAGAGCGATGGCCCAGTGGTTAAGAGTGCTTGCTGCTCTTCCAGAGAATCAAGTTCAATACCCAGCAGCCACGATACTCAGCTTCCTGTAACTAACTCCAGGTCTAGTCCAGTATTCTCTTTGGGTCTCTATGGGCTCACACACATATACTAACACACACAACTCACACAGAGACCACATATAAATAAAAAATAAATTTAAACAATATTATTACATTTATTGTATGTGTATGTGCACATGTGTGCACATGTGTATCAGAGAATTACTTGTGAGTCTCTCCTTTCATCACCTGGGACACAGAAACAGAATTTAGATCCCACAGTACTGAAGTTATAAACAGCTGTGAGCTACCATGGAAGTACTGGGAATTGAACCTGGGTCCTCTGCACGAGCAGTGACTGCTCTCCCCAGCCCCCATGCCCTCCTCTTTTTTGCCCCTTTAGCAATAGTCTTGAAGATGATCCCCTGGGTTCTTGATAGGAAGTTCCCAGTGCCAAAGGCAACTCCCTCCCTCCCAACCTCCTAAATGAAGTTCAGTGGACTGCTTGACCGGTGGGAAGTTTCCTGAAGGATGATCCTTGCAAAGAATTTGCCTGTTTTGTCAAATAGGAATTTTCTCAGAGGTGACAGGACTACACTATTTTTGTTGAAAACATTGTTTGTTTAGGCTGCTACAGCAACATTACCGCCAGAGTTCTACTTCTACATGACCAGCTCAAAATAAGGGGTGATTTTTTTTTTTTTTTGTTTAAAAGAATGAAAGAGAAAGTAAATTTCTAGTTTAAGTATTGTACTGACATTAAAACTGTATGTTGAAATATGCCTTCTTCCAACTTACAGGGAAATGCCTGTTATTTCTAATAGCATTTCAAGAGCTGAAAGAAATACTCTGCAGAGAGGTGACTGTGCAACAACTAATTTTCTTATACACAACAATCATATTCTAAAAATACCCTGCAAACTACTGTCACAGTTTGCAAGAAGAGGTCAGAATGAAGAAGCTGGAGGTGTGGGTGAAGGCATTTCCTGTTGATCTGACAGCCAAATGTGAGAGTACAGCAAAGGTTTGCTTTAGCATCAGTAAGATTTTAGAGCTCTTGAATGTGACTGGTCATGTTCCTAATCTGTTCCTCTAGTAGACATTGGTTAGTGGGTTTCCAGGATGTCTTCGAATGCTGGCCACATTTTAGGATTGGCTGGCCAGAGCTAGCTGTGTCATTAGGTTATCTGAGAGAGGGCTAGAGTAGAGCTTCCAGTTTCCCAGGAGTCATTTGCAGGTGACATTTTGGTGATCGTTCATTCTCATGCCATCCATTACTTATTTTTCACTGAATTCCATCTTGCAGAAAAACAACCTAAGTGCCAGCTCCAAGTCCTCTCTTTCCTCTCCCCCCTTTTTTAAGTCCTGGAAGATTTTTGCTAGCTCATCTCTAGCCTAACATATAGCTTTCAGCAATATGTTCTAACATTGATCTAATCTAACACTGATCTAATGTTATATTGATCTAACATATTGCTTTCAGCAGCTGCCATCTGGTGGAGCTTTGACAGGAGAGGTCTCTGACTGAGTGGTCTAAATGCTCACTGAACATTGCCTCAAGTGTTGACTATGGTTTAGCTGCCTGCCTTTCCTAACCTTTTTAGAAAAGCCCACTTCTACTTGTTAAGGTATGCTATTTTAAAAAAATTACTTATTTGTACTTTTGCGCATTGGTGTTTTGCTTGCATGTGTATCTGTGTGAGGGTGTCAGGTACTCTGGAAAGAAGTTACAAACAGTTGTGAGTAGTCATGTGGGTGCTGGAAAATGAATTCAAGTTTCCTGGAAGAGCAGCCAAGGTTCTTAACTGCTGAACCATCTTTCCAGCCCTGTGTGTTAATTTTTTTCCTTAGGAATTTATTTATTTATTTTTTAAAACTTTGTCTTTAAACTCAGCATTCAGGAGGCAGAATCAAGACAGTTTTCTACTGAGTTCTAAACCAGCCTGGTCTATATAGAGAGTCCCAAACCAAACTGGGCTACAGTCTGAATGAGACAGACTTCATTTTCTTTTTTAAATCTTTGTGTATTTGTATGTGAGTAGGGTAGCACATGTAGAGGTCAGAGGACTACTTGCAAGAGCCAGTTCTCTTCTTCCATTATGTCCCCAGGGATTGAACTAAGGTTATCATTAGCTTTGGTAGCAAGTGCCTTTTACTTGCCGTGCCCCCCCCCCTTAAAATATTTTATACAGGTCTCATTACGTTGCTTAGGCTAACTTCAAATTCCTGTGCCTTCCTGTGCTTCTAGCCTGTAAGTACCTGGGAATACTGGTCTGTACCACTGCCCTGGCTCAACATATGCCTTTTAAAACAATGAACTAAATCAAGATTCGACTACTAACAACTTTCATGCCATCTCCATGGCATGACTTTCCAGAGTTTCATCTGAACCCTGACTGCACTGGGGGGACATGAATGGCTGTTGCTGGGAATATAGCTTCTCTATTTATTTATTTAAAACTCAGAGCTTTTGGTGGTAGTGGTAAGATGGCTTAGCAATAAGAGCGCTGGCTGCTACCTTGGAGAGGACCCAGGTTTGGTTTCCAGCACCTACATGCTGGCTGATAACGATCTATAACTATAGTTATAGGATCTAATGCTACCTTCTAGCCTCCTTGGGCAACACACAATATACAGACATATATGCAGGGAAAATACACATATACCTTAAAAATAAATAAGTAAAAAAAAAATGGAACTTGATATGTTAGCATATGCTTTTAAGTTAATTTCTTTGTTTATTTTTATTTTGTGGGCACTAGTGTTTTGTCTGCATGAGAGTGCCAGATCCTCTGGAAATGAAGTTACAGTGAGTTGTGAGCTGCCATGTGGGTGCTAGGAATTGAACCTGGGTCCTCTGGAAGAGCAGCCAATGCTCTTAACCTCTGAGCCATCTCTCCAGCCCACCAGTGAGCGCATGCTTTTAGTCCTAGCACTTAAAGGCTGAGGCCAGCAGATCTAAGTTTCAGGTCAGCCTGGTTTACACACTGAGTTCCAGGCCAGTCAGGGCTTCATTGTAAGACATTCTCTCTCATTAAAAATAGTATGACTGAACTAGGCTGAGCTGGGCATTGTGGCATACATTTGGGAGATAGAGGGAAATGAATCTCTTTGAGTTTGGTCTACACAGTGAGTTCCAGGACAGTTATAACTATGTGAGAGACCTCCCTCAAAATAATAAATATATAAATAAGACTGAGGCATTTATGTTTTGAATGTTATCTCTTAGATTCTTTTGGCATCACTCACTATTGTTCCTGGAGCAGTATATGTTATTTTGTGGTGAGCTACTATGAATATATTGCTAGAGGCAATGTACTTTGGGTTCTATTGAGGAGCCACGGCTTTCTCCTCTGACAAAGAATAAAAAGTAAAAAAAAAAAGTCATATGAAAAGATGTACAAAACTAAAATTAAATAAAAATTAACCCAATAAATTATATAGCTGTTATAACAAAAGGAAACTTAACCTTCATTATGCTTCTTTTCAATCTTGCTGGGTTTATATTAGATAGACTTTGGTATCATTTTAGTCTGGATCAGAATTTAAAAGAAACACACTTTCTGCTGCAGAAAGGCAAGAGTTTAATGTCTTCACTGGTCTTAGTTCATTTTCCCTATGACAAAAAATTGAATATGTGCTGAATAACTAAACAGTTTTGCCATATCTAATTCTGAAAATAATTATGAGCACCAGAATAATTTAGCTAACATCATCATCAAATAAAGACTAATATAGAGGCTGGAGAGATGGCTCAGCGGTTAAGAGCACCTGACCGGAGAACCTGACTTCAATTCCCAGCATCCACATGGCAGCTAACAACTGTCTGTAATTCCAAGACCTGATACCTTTACACAGTTATACATGCAGGCAAAACAACAATTCACATAAATAAAAATAAATATTACAAAAAAGACTAACATAGGTTTTACCTAATAAAGACTAACATTGTTTGTAGCTATGCAGGTTAGTGTTAGAGTGTACACTTTAGCATTCACAAGGCCCTGGAAATGATCTCAAAGGATATAGCATGGCTAGTGTCAGATTTAGTGGCTCTGAGGGTTTGGAGAAATACAGCAGCTGGCAATATTGTTAGTATATTACGATACATACAACTAGATCTAAGAAACAGAATATAGTTTGGCTGGAATCTCTAGTTCACCTCTGCTTGATTCAACTATTCCTCCTTCTCTAAACCCCATAAAGTGGCGGCTCTTCCCAAGGTGACCATCTAACCAATCTCTGTTGGGCACAAGTCCAACCTGTGGAGGATACATCATCACCTTGCACCTACAGGGCATTTAAGCCCCCTCCTGTCTAGACTAGCGGTGTGATTTCTTTCCTGTCCCCTTCCCCTGCCCAGATCTCTGGGAGCTGGAGGACTTACCTGGGAGTTGCTTTGCTCAAATATACCTGGTCTTTTATTTTTTAATTTGGCTTGATCTGGCTGTGCCACCATAGGAACATATTGTCAGGCTATAGGAAACCTATCAAATACCATTGGGAATGCTTGGGAGATGACCAAACAGAAATCCAGATATTAGTTTAAAATAAAAAAAATAGGGCTGGAGAGATGGCTCAGCCGTTAAAGGCTAGGCTCACAACCATAAAATAGAAAAAATAAAATGATCAAACTTAAGAATCTAACAGAAACTTAATCATTAGACTATTCTCCCTATTTCCTCTTACAACATTGTTTACACAGCAGCCATAATTGTTACCTCTGATGTGTATGTCACCTCATATCACAGCTCTACTCAACACTGCTATGATTTTCTTTCAAGCCCAATTACTGCACTGTCTGTCTATAAGACCTATTGTGAGTATCCAGAAGTCTAAGGGCTTGATCCTTACACAATATCCCCTCCCGTGCTCTAGCTACCCAACCTTCTTAGGTCTTCAAACACAAACAGATAATCTGAGACAACACATTTGCTGCACCAAGGAGAAAGCCTCAGGTAATTCTCTTTTATTTTTAAACTATAAATTCATATAGCATCTATCAGCATAATTTTGGCCAATCACATGACCTTGCCTCAACACTATTGCCAATCTTCTTCTTTTTTTTTTTTTTTTTTTTTTAAAAAAAAGATTTTTATTTATTTATTATACAGTATACAGAAGAGAGCACCAGATGTCATCACAGATGGTTGTGAGCCACCATGTGGTTGCTGGGAATTGAACTCAGTACCTCTGGAAGAACAATCAGTGCACTTAACCTCTGAGCCATCTCTCCAGCCCCCAATCTTCCTTCTTATTTTCTTTTAAAACTCTACCATCTAATGTTCCCTGCTGTTCATTTACTGACTCCCTAACCTTTGCTCCAATGTCTTTATGAAAGCAAATACTTTAATATGTTTATACTACTAGAGACTCAATATCTAGAAGAATGCCCAGCAGAGCAGCAGTATTTAATCAATGTTTTATAGAATAACTATGATGAAAAAGGACAAATACCTACCCAGAATACAACTCATGGGGCAGGTTTCTTCCAGATTGCTCAGAAACACTTCTTTTTTGTAGAACATTTTTGTAGGCTCATGTTCTGTTTCTTCTGGGTGAATGAAAATAGGGCCATAAAAATATGCAGCTCCATCTCGAACCCATACTTTTTCAATTCTTGGGGAGAATATAAAAATTAAGTTATAATTTCAGTCTTGAATGATTATCTAATAAAAACTCGACTAACTATAATCTAATAGTAAGCAGTATATAGAGGAATTTCATGGATGCTCCTCACCCTTTAAGAAAACTTTCAGAGAGATACTCTGAAAAAGAGAGTACAATTGGCCACTTGATGAGAAAAGACTTTAACATGGTATCAAGGAATATAACTAGATCATTCTATCCAACTCCCAAGTTTTCTTCCTCAGATGTTCATTATGAAAACAACTAATTTGTAACTGGATTTGGCAAGCATTCCTTCAAAATAGAGCTTCACAGCTTTTGGTGTAAGATATACACTATTTATCAATATAGAACTAATATTATCTCATATTTTCAGAGTTCCAGGCATAAAACAGTATCTTCATTTCAGTGAATACTAAGTCCAATCTTTTAGTTTACTATACCATCTTACAGGAGTCACTCTTGACTGTTCTACTCTTGGACTCCATAGTCCATTGATTAGGAATGCTATTAGCCTGACCTCCTAAATACTATTGTGTGTAATTAGCCACATTTAAGAGGTTAACATTCTTGCCTCGATTATTGCGATAGCCTCCTAGCAGATATCTTTGTTTACGTTCTTGAAACTTTTCAGCCTCAATAAGCAGAGTAATCATATTAAATCAAGAGTCAAATGTTACTTCTCTACTTGAAACAACACAAAAGTAATTTATTTAACTCTACTACAAAAGTTCAAGTGCCCACAATGGTTTCTGAAACCTTACATGATTTACATATTAGCCTCTGCCCCTATCTACTACCTTATACAAGGTTTGTTCTGCTAATAGCAAACTGCTAGTTTAAGAGTGGTGTACTTTTCTCTCAAGCCTTTCTATTGGCTATTAATTCTGCTTGGAATGCTTTCTCCAATATTCACAATTCTTATGTTAGCTCAACTGCTAGATTCTTATTTAAATCTATACAGACCATTCTCTCTGTTCTGACCCCTTACTAGTTCCAATTTCAACAGTATGCATCAGGGTGTAACATACAACTTTATCCAAAATGCTTGGTGTCTGATTTCCCATTTGAACAAAGCACTATCAAGGTAAAATTATCTTCCATTCTTTGAGTGTCTGTTTTGAGACAGGATTTAGTTTGGAACTCTTGTTCTTCCTGCCTTAACCTCCTAATTGCTGGGGTTATACACATTCGTATACTACTCCACTTGCCACAGAGGTAAAAACAGGGAAAATGTGGGTTGAGGTAGTTGGAGAAACTGCCAGGGGAGAGACTTCTGTTATCATTCTGAGTGTGGTATACTAAGCCTCAACTATCAGCCCCAACCTCATCTTCCCTAATTCACCTGCCCACACGAGGGCGCACCAAGCCATGGGATTTGATGAAGACACAGTCGCCAACCTTCAGCCACATGTCATTGTAATGAAGTTGCTCAAAGTAGTGGCAACCTGGTTCACCATTGGACATCTCCACAGGAACATCTTCTTTTTCCTGTCGAAAAGAAGTGGTTACAAAAGGGCAGATAACAAGCAAGGAGCAAACAAAAACTCCAAATTAACTTAAGAAATAACAACTAATTTTTTTGGGGGGTGTGTGTGTATGTATGTGTGAGAGAGAAAAGATTGAGAAACCAAACATTTAAGTTGTGGCAATCAAACTCCTATTAAGTATTGTATTCATTTCTAATTTATACATTTCATTAAATATTATATTTTTAGACCCCTCTTCCCATTGGATTGGACTTTTGAGAGAGGTTTTCTCTGAGTAGCCTTGAATTTTGATAAAAAATAAAAAATATTGGAAAGAACTTATTATCATTCACTTAGACAAAAGCACACATCATTAGAGTATAAGGAACCAATTCTAGCCAGGTGGTGGTGGTACACAACTTTAATCCCAGTACTCAGGAAGCAGAGGAAGATAGATCTCTGAGTTGAAGTCAGTCTGGTTTACAAAGTGAGTTACAAGACAGCTAGGGCCACAAAAAGAGACTGTTTCCACACTCCCTGCCCAAAGAAACAAATTCTATACAATCTTCCTTACTGAATTTAATTTTATAGAATTCCCACCTTTTCTTTTTGTAACAGGGATGGAACCTAGGATTCTGTATGTGATAGGCAAGCACTGCTGTCTTAAACCCTTATTTATTTATTTATTTTTAAAACAGGGTCTTGGGGCTGGAGAGATGGCTTGGGGGTTAAGAGCACTAACTACTCTTCCAGAGAACCCGGGCTCACTTGGCAGCTAACAACTGTCTGTAACTCCAAGATCTGACTCTCTCTCTCTCTCTCTCTCTCTCACACACACACACACACACATACACACATATGCGTGCGCACAGGCAAAAAACCAATGTAAATAAAAATAAATAAAATAATAAATAATAAAAAAAGGTCTAAGTTGGCCCTGAACTCACTCTATAGTTCAAGCAGGTCCTGAGCTTTCCTTTCTCTTGCTTCAACCTTCTAAAACCCTGAAATTATAAGCATGTGCCACCAAGACCAGCCTCTTTTAAATATCTTTATAAATTACGTTTATTCAATCTATTCAAACGACATAGCTCATTTTATTGACCTCTCTGGAAAGTAATATTCCTTTCTGATCCCTGCAGGATTCAGAAATATAACAAGTTAGCCTTTAACTTGCCTTTGTGATACACGGAAAGATTCTCTCCATTGTTTCTGTCCTAATTACTGGTTAAATTTCCAGTGAAACCCTCTGGAAAGCCATTCATTAACAGCAATGATTGTGAGGACTGGTTTCTCGAACCATAGAAGCACATAGCAAACTTGTTTCCAGACTAAATAGGAAAGAAGGAATGGCAGAGCAGATAAACTCCAGGAGTCTCAGCAGAGTGATGGGACTAAGGCTCCTCTGGAATGCTTGTCAAAAGCCTTCTCCTCTTCAGAACTATTCTACATTTCTGGGAGGGCAGATGAACACAGGCTGAGGGCAGAGAAGGCACTGGAGCCGAGGAGACCACAGTTCCCAAGAAGAGTCCAGTTAGAAGCCTCCCTCCTCATCTGGATCTGTCCTTCGAATCCTGTTCCCAAAAGGTACAATACCCTCCTACCGTGGTCTCTTCCTACCTAGTATTAGGCAGGTAAAGCAGGGAGAGGAGAGCTAACCACTAGCTTGGTACCTTCCCCTGGCCTCTACTATACTGTCTTCATTTCTTAATGTTAACAACTCAGGCATTTTAAATTTGTATCATTTTTACTGATTCCATTATGGCAAGAAAAAAATATAGCTCTAGGACATGATTCTGGTACCGAATAAACTGCCTATTACCAACAGTGACATAGGGCAAATTACTTGATTTCTTATGTTTAATTTCTTCATGGATGATATGAATGATAAGGTGCCCCTCAGATGGGATTGTTGGAAAGTATGATAGTATAAAAAAAAAACAACCAGAACCCTAGTAATCTAATGAAATATAAAAAAAAACTTTTAGTCAGGCAGTGGTGGCACATGACTTTAATCACAGCACGTGGGAGACAGAAACAAGCAGATCTCTGTGAATTGTCTACACAGCCTAGTCTACAATAAAGTGAGTTCTAAGAAAGTCAGGAATGTCACACAGAAAAATCCTATCTTGAAAAACCAAAATAAGTTAAGTAACTAACTAAATAAATAAAAAGCACAAAACAACAACAAATCTTTATTATAAATAGCTTTTAATTATAGCAATCCTAAAAAGAGTTAAAAGAATATACCTGTGGATGCTCAATATTCAATATAACTCATTGATCTCTTTGATTTACTTTTTATATCTATGAGTATTTTGCCTACATGCATATCTGTACATCTAGTGCATATCTGCTGCCTGCAGAAGCCTGATCTCCTGGAACAGGTGTTAGAGCTGGTTGTAAATTGCCATGTGGGTGTTGGGTTCAAACCTGGATCCTCTGAAAGAGCAGCCAGTGCTCTTAAAGGCTAAGCCATTTCTCCAGCCTCTAGCCCTTTTGATTAACTTTATTTATTTTTGATTTTTTGAGATAAGGTTTCTCTGTGTAGCCCAGGCTGTCCTGGAACTAACTATGTAGACCAGGCTGGCCTCAAACTAAAAGAGGCAAACTCAATTGCCCCTCTCCCTTGACTTACTTTTAAAAACTACTTTTAATTAATTTTTCCTTTTCCCTGAGTTTCTTTCTCTTTAACTAAGGTTTTATACCCTCAGTGTTTTTTCTTGGGTTTGAATACATTAATTTACTTTCTGGTATATAAGGTATTTTAAGGTTAATATTAATTTCTAGGTGGTTATCAACGTACCTTTTCCAAATTAAAATTGTCTTCGGCTCGACTGTCCTCTGAGTTATCTGTATTCTTCTCGTCATCCCCTTTATCTGCATTTGCAAATACAGAGGCTACTCGAACCACAGGCAAGGGCACATCCCGAGGGACAAACCTAACTGAGCTGATGGGCATTGTCCACAGTTTAATTTTCTTAAAAGATTTGGTTTTGGCAGAATATCTCGATTCACAGACAAAAACATCCTCATCTCGAAAGTTTTCTGGACATAATTTAAAGTATTCCTGGGATGGATTTGGAATAACAACACAAGTAGGTAAATTTTCTAAAAATTAACCCCCAAGTGAAAAACAAATGTTAATCAATCAACATAACATTGAACTATTAAAACTTTCTGACAATAAAAGGTAAATGGCTAGATAAATGGGGGTATTTCCTTGGCTATATACCCTTTAATGATAAATATGAATTCAATGTATTTTGTTGACTGCCCTTTGAAAATATATTATTTTTCATATAGTGAAAATGTTCTTATAGCTTTGGACACATCTCAAGTGCATATATGACAGATAGCACATCTTATTAATTACCTAAAAACAAAACTGAAAATTGGTAATATCTTTCAGAAAACATCATCCTTAGAAAATAGCCCAGCAACATAAAAACATTAATATATTTATGTATAGATAAATAGTACACAGCAAATGATCTCTCACAATTATATTCATGTTAATTTCTTATATATAGACACAGACTAAAGATGTTTGAAATAGAGCTTCTAAATTTTTAAATAGAATTTTACATTTTTAAACTGTATTTCCACAAAATGATATCATTGGAATGAATGAGCTTCTTACCTTGACAAACATGACCACACATTTGCCTAATATTTTACTAACAGGAACTTTATTGTAATAGTCACTCTTAAAAACTTCTTTTTCCAGAAATTTTCGTGTAGCCAAATGAAATGTTTCATTTGGCCGATAAAACCAACAGCCGTACAACCATTTTTCACCTCAAAAACAGAGAAAGAAGAGAATTATTAACAGAAATCTCATATTTAGATTCCTAAATCTTTATATAATTAGAAAACATTTTACCAAGCCATTATGCCAAGGTTTAAACACTGTGGTTTTAGATAAAAATTTGACAGAATTATCTTAAAGGAAATAATATTTTAAAATAAAGAAGTACCAAGAGATCTAGAAAACACCATTTTACTGCAGCAGTGGAGGAGGTCAGAGGAGCTGCTTGGGTTGCTACACACTAGAGATCTGTGTTACAACAAGGAAGCAGAAACAGGGAAGGATATTTTTAGCAAAAAGGGGATGGAATATAAAACATTTAATCTGATTGGCAGCTTAAAGAATTATATTGCCGGGGGCTGGAGAGATGGCTCAGAGGTTAGGAGCACTGGCTGTTCTTCCGGAGCACCTGAATTCAATTCCCAGCAACAACATGGTGGCTCACAACCATCTGTACTGAGATCTGGTTCCCTATTCTGTACACCGTATACATAATAAATAAATAAATAAATATTAAAAAAAAAAGAATTAGATTGCCTATACCACACCTGTACCTGCTGTTAGCTTCATTCTTAAATGTATCAGAGGCAACTTTATTATTTTAGTATTCTATTTTGAGACAGGTTTCACTGTAGCTCAGGCTGACCTCAACCTCCTAAGTGTTGAGATGGCAGGTGCCACCAAACCAGCTTAAAAGCATATTTTTTTCCTAATATTTATTTTATGTGAATTGGTGCATTGCCTGCAGGTATAACTGTGTAAGGGTGTCAGATCTTGGAATTACGGACAGTTGTTAGCTGCCATGTGGATGCTGGGAATCAAACTCAGGTCCTCTGGAAGAGCAGTCAGTGCTCTTAACCTCTGAGTCATCTCTCTAGCCCGGCATTTTTTTTTTAAGGGAGGTTTTTTGACAACAAATTATAAGCTCAGTTACATGTTTGCTTATAATATTTTTTATTTGTAACATTTATTGGGAAAAATTGCTAGATAAAACATAAGTCTTTTGCTCTTCTGAATCTCTGCCATCCTACAAAAAATTTACCTCCATTGTGTTACTGAATAAATAAATTAGTCTTAGCTACACATTAAAAAGTTACATTTTAGGAGCTAGAGAGATGGCTCTGAGGTTAAGAGAACTAGCTGTTCTTCAACAGGTCCTGAGTTCAATTCCCAGCAACCACATGGTGACTCACAACCATCTGTAGTGATGCCCACTTCTGGTGTGCAGGCATACATGCAGATAGAACAGTCGCCTACATAAAATAAATAAATAAATAAATCTTTAAAAAGTTTAAAAATAAGTTACATTTCTGACTTAATTGTGACACTGCCCAACAGTGTTAGATCCCATGATTATATAAAATAGGTTGCTTAATTATATTTATTGGTAAACAGTGTATGTATTGATAAAATTATTGTTGAAAGGCTTAAATAAATGAGTTAAATTTTTTTTCTAGAGGATAAAGGTAAAGCAAATACAGTCATATTCCATGAATCTGCCTTTCAATAATTTTATATTAAAAATGTATAAATGTTTTGCCTGCTTGTATGTATGTGTACCATCTGTGTGCTGGGTACCTGCAGGGGTCAGAAGAGGGCATCAGATCTCCTGAACTGGAGTTAGGATAGTTGTGAGCCACGAGGTAGGTGCTGGAATTGAGCTTAGGTTCTCTGCAAGAGTAGCGAGTGCTCTTAGCCAATGAGCTATCTTTCTAGTACCTGTCCTTCAACTTAAAACAAACTTACCAGATGAATCCTCCCACAATCTCTCAATGCAGACTATATGTGGTTGTAGATTAGCCTCTGCAGGTTCAACATAGACATAATCTCCAACATGATACATGCTATTCTTGAAGCTGCAGTCCTGGCTGTATGTACGATGTAAGCCTGAGAGGCCTGAAGTACCTGAGGAGTCCTCACTTTTTTCAGCTTCTTAGATTTAAAAAACAACAACAAAAACCCAGTAAAACACTGTGTCAGACAAATATTCAAACAATACATCACACTAATGCATTGTATTCTTTTTCCCCCCTCTCCTCTTCTCCCTTTTAAAGACAGAGCCTATACAGCCTAAACTAGCGTCAAACTTGGGGTCCTCATGCATTAGCTGCTGGGACGACAGGGATGAGCCACCATAGCTGGCTATCCCTAATTCTCTGTGTGGCATCTGAAGAGATAAATCAAAGAAAGCATCACCATCAGCATATTCTCAGTAGTCTTTACCTCAAACTGTATTTTGATTTAGAGATGAGGGAGGGTCTCACTAAACTGTCTAGTTCTTGAATTCATGGGTTTAAGTGTTCTAGTCCTGGCCCAGCCTCCCAAGTAGCTGGAACTGTATGTGGTCACCATATGGCTAGCCTCAAAATGGCCTTTCTAAATAAAAACTGACAATAATTTAGGTAATTATTCTATAGAACAAAAATAATCATCTTAATAATATACACTTATATACTAATTTTTAAGAATTCAGGAAGGCATTACAGAATAAATCATATAATCCTACCAAAAAATGTGATATTCCTCTTTTCCATAATGATATCTGAAATTATTCTTTTTTTTATTATGAATAAAGAAGTCAAATTTTCTATCCTTGTATATCCTTATTCAAGGTCCCTTCCCCCTCCCATCACATCAGGTCATTCTCTCTTCTCCACATCTCCCCTCCCTCGAAATTATTTCTTGTAAGTGTTACATGATTACATTAAATTTAGTGACATTTTAGAAATGTTTGGCATACAATGGTAAACTGTGTATGTGTGTGTATAAAATACTGAAAACATTTCCTTTGAGACAAAATACTTTTAAACTTTTTTTAAATATTTATTTTCATTTTATGTGAATTGGTGTTTTACCTGCATGTATAACTGTGTAAAGATGTCAGATATTGGAGTTACAGACAGTTGTTAGCTGTCATGTGGTTGCTGGGAACTGAACTCAGGTCCTCTGGAAGAGCAGACGGTGCTCTTAACCGCTGAGCCATCTCTCCAGCCCCAATTTTCATTTTGTTAAGCAAGATCAATCAATCTCTCTCCTCTCTTTCTCTCTCCCCTCCTCTTTCTTTGTGGATCAGGGACTGATGAATGCTAGGCAAGTTCTTTACTAGTGAGCTATATCTTCCCAAAACTAATTTTTTATTAAACAAACAAACTTTTAATAGTTCCAATACCAGTTATCTGTGATCACTACAGATTATTGCTTAAAAGTAAAACTCCCTTGGTATTACTATACACAGATGATATTCAAATAAAGCACTCTATGAAATAACAAGTCGCAGTTATTTTGTGACTCTCTCCCCCATGCCTCCCCCTTTTGAGACAGTCTCTCTGTGTAACAGTTCTGACTGTCATAACACTCTTAGTTGTAGACCAGGCAGGCTTGTTCTCAAGATCCACCTGTCTGCCCCCTAAGTGCTGGAATTAAAGTCTGTGCCATTACTGTTCAGCTTCTGAGTCTCTTATGGGGACTACCTAATATAAATATAATATTAAATATAATACAAAATGGAGCCTGTAGCCTCTGAGAAATAGTTTCTTCCCAAGAAAGATACCAAGCAGATTGTGTATGAGCGTGGATTTGTGTGCATAAATTAATCCCACAAGAATTGGCCAGCCTCATTTAAAGCTTTATGTTTCTTGCCTTAAACTACTATGACTCTGGCTTTTCAAACCCAGGAGAATACTTCAGACTGGGGCACAAACTATCATCCTCTATCGTTTGCCCCAAAGAATTAAAGAAGGCTTAACACTCCACTACGCAGAAACATTTACAGAATATTTTACAGATATTTATCTTATTCTGAATTTATTAGGATTGTACTTTTAATTTTTGGCAGTGATAAGAGATTAAATAAGGCCATAGCTGTATTAGGCTAGTTTTCTACTAACTAATCTGTATTTATCTCACATAAGGCCAAAGCTTATAGCCTTCCCTATGGTTCTCTATCAAGTAGTATATGCAGTCAATGAAGCCTTGATACAGGCACTATTCTTTCTGGGGAGGTTGCCTTCTGCTATCCGGTTATTTAGCACATAGAGCATCCATATAAATTCTATGGGCTTTTCCTGCATGATCTTCACTTTTCTCTTACAGGGGAACCACCTTTTTGGATGAACTTCATGGCCAATGCTATCAATCTGGCATGGTCCCAGACATAAAAACTAAAAGCATTTAATTTGTGGTGATGTCTCCTATGAGCAGCACTTAGTTCAGATGCTGCCTTTTAACACTATAATCCAACTTCTCAACTATCAATAAATAGATCAATACAAAGAAATAAAATGTACATGTGGTAAAGATACTTTGGTTGAAATTCCATTAAATGAATATTTTAATTTAAAATGTTAACAAAAATGTAGCTGGAAGAGATGCATCTCATTTAAAAACCACAATCCTTCCATCTGCGTCTTGCCTGCAGCTGTTGGTATTGCATTTAACATTTCAGGAGTGGCTTTCCCAATGCTTCTCACTCTCACAAACATTGCTAACAGATTCTTTCCACACCTTTAACTTCCTAAAGATAGTTTCCTATACACTAAAAAAATGCTGCAAAAGCATTTTACATTTAAGCGCATATTCCAAATTAATCTCCAAAAGTCTACACTAACTTAAAATCCCTCACTGTGGACCTAAGGGCTTTGTTAAGTTTTTGAGAACTCTAATACAAACAAAATCAGAAAACTGTACTAATAGGAGCAGTGCAGAAAATGAAAAAAAAAAAAAAAAGGCTACTTAGCCTCTTCAATTTTATAGACACGAAATAAGCCCACCAATCATTCAGTTACAAACACCTTTCCCAAGGAAGAATTCTCAAGCAGAGTACTGTGCCAACAGAGGACTCTTCTCATTCTAGAGACCCGATGGCTTCTGTCTAGCTGAATTTTAAAAATTAATGAAATCACTTAATAATTTCTTAATTATTAATAATTGGAGTATCTGTAATTATTATCCTATGCATGTATGTGCATTGGGCATATTTTTGCCAAAAAAGTTCAAAGTTAGAAAGAAATCATTTGGATGAAGAGTCGCACCAGACCCTCAATCACACAACCCAGATGATTCAGATGATAAGGGACTTCTGAGCCGAGAGCATTTAGATGAGATACTGACACCAATTAAAAGGGAGCTTGTAAAAACACATTAAAGTAATTGAGAACTAGATAACTGAAGAACGAAGGCTAGAAAAAAAAAAAAATTGAGAACATGATAAAAAACCAAAACAAAAGACCCTGACTACAACAGAATGTTAGTATGAAAATGGACATTCAGTGATATATATCCCCCCAAATAAAACACTACAACAATTAAACTGTAACTTCCCATCTCTCCTTCTTGCTACTGGTAACCTTTATCCTACTTTCTCTTATAAATTTGCTTATTCTAGACATTTCAAGCAGGTCCAAGCCAATACTAGTTGCCTTTTTTCATATGACATATTTCATGCAGCATATTTTTAAAATTCATCCCTGTACATTTCATTTTATGACTAACTATTATTTCCTTGTTCACACACCACATATTTGGGGTGTTCCTACTCTTCGACTATTCAATAATGGTATTTGTTTCTATGTCTTTTATGCCCAGTCAAACTGTTTGAGTGCTTAATCTGTGTCTACTGATTTTTTGATCATTTTTGTTTTAATCATTACTTAAGAAGAAATATTTAGAATACAACTGTTGAGATCTTTCAATTCAACTCTCTTTTCCTTCACATGTTTTTTTTTTTTTTAAAAAAAAGATTTAAATTATGTATGTTTGTATGTATCTGAGTTTAGGTGTCCTTGGAAGACAGAAGAGAGGGCCCTGATCCTCTGGAGCGAAAATAATAAACAGATGGTTGTAAACTGCCTGAAATGGGTGCTGGGAACTGAACTATGCTTCTCTAGAAGGGTACAACATACTCTTAACTGCTGAGTTACCTCTCTAGCTCATAAAGTTCATTTTAAAGGGTAATTTATCTAAATACAAATTTGGGGGTTATTTTTCCTAAAACTTTTCATATCATTTCACTGCTTTCTAGCCTCTATTATTTTGTATAAAAAGTCAGCCATTAATTATGCTGTTTACTTATATCTGATGTTTTTTGTTTTATTCTGTTTTGCTTTGAAATCCTTATTTTGTTCTTCCAGCAGTTTATGATGTGTCTGTATGGATCTCTCTGTTCATCTTACTTGGGGTTTGGGGGCCTATAGGCTAATGCTTTCATCGAATTTTCAAAGCTTCCCCTCATTATGTCTTCAGTTTGTTTCCCTGCTCTCACGTCTTTCAACTAGCGTTACTATGACAGAAATACCTGAGGCCTGATACTAGGTTCCTCCCTTTTCTGAAAATTTAAGAGTCAGCCAGTGACTTGGGTAATAGTTACAGTCAAACATCTCTACTCCATAAGGAGCTATCCTCAGTGGATTAATCTGTGGATACACCCAAAATTAGTCAATTTTCATTGGATTTTTGCTTTCTACCAGGTTCTTGTATCTTCTTCACACATGTACACTTTCAGGCCAGCAAGCTTTCAGCTTTACTCAATTCATTTCCACACCAACTGCTTTCAGTTAGAAAAGATAATAGACCCTATCGGTCATCCATACCACCTTGAATATTTCCTTTAACAGTAAGTGATGTTTTTGTAATCACCTCTATGTTGGCAAAACAACAATCTCACTCATCAGCATGTTCTCACCATGCCCACCCTCCATATTTCAAGTCAATTAATTTTGTTTTCTCATCTTCAGGGAAAATATGTAAGAAGGTCTAATGCTACAGAATATTGCAACTTTTGTAGAGTCATATTTCTAGATATCTATGTGAACTGAAATGTTACACAAAATGATCAATTTTTGCCAAGTGTGTTGATGTATGCCTATAATCCTAGCACAGACAAGAAGGATTACTTTAAGACTGGCACCAGCCTGGGTTCCACAGTGAGATCTTGCCTCATTCTCCCCCACCTTCATCACCCCATAAAAGCCTCTCTTACTTGCAAATTTGGCAAATGATTCTAAGCAACACTTTTAGGTTGATATGATTTAAATGAAAATAGGAATGTGGTTCAACCGAAATCTCATTTACTTGTGTTTCTCATAGTGTTTAAGAGGAAAGCTACACTATTGAAAGCCATGGCATCACCTGATGCATTTGCTGCTGAGAATGTACTGGAGACCCAGACAAGCCTCTCAAGTAAGTATGTGCTATTAGGATTTCCACACTTCCCACTTAAGTGTCTAGAATTTTAGCTGTGCCAGAAGTAATTTACTCAGTGTAACAATCAAACCGATGATGACAAGTTTTCTATCTGATCACATCTTATTTGAAACAGACAACAGTCAGAGTCTTCAATCACACAAACTCTCCAAAGCTAACTGCAGCATCCATTAGAACAGACTTTAATATTTCTTCATATTTAATAAGAGAAAAAGAACCAACCTCTTTTTTCTTCTTCCCGTTTTAGTTTATCTTCCTCTATTTCTTTAGGTAATTTTTCCTTTTTTTCTTTTTCCACATCATTATGCAAGTGTTTTGTGGTATAGCTGAGTGCTGGAGAAAGAAGGATCTCTCCATTTTTGCAGAGTTCATCACGAATTCTAATAAAAAATTGCTGAAGTTCTACTGCATCCTCATATATTTCGGAATCTGTCCTATAATGGCATTAAGAGTATCCATTGACACATAAACTGTTTCTTCCACAACACCTCAATTACAAGCTAAGTCCTATCAAATACTTCATTACATCCACTGATATAACAGTATTTTGGCTCAGTTAGAAGGTGTCCCATTAAGTTTGTTAAAATAGAGTATCTGAGCCATACATGGTGGTACATGTCTGTGACCCAGCACTTGGGCAGTGGAGGCAGGAGGATCAAGAGTTCAAAGTCATCCTCAGTTACACAAGGAGTTTGAGTCCAGTCTGGGCTATGAGAAGCCATCTCAAAGACAACAAACAAACAAAAAAGAATGAATGAAAAAATAAATACACAATTGAGTATATGAGTTCTCAGTTTCCTTTTCCTCAAGGCACACTCCTATGTCACTCATGTCAAAGTAAAGTCCTTATATTTTTCCCAGATATACAAAGCATAGCAGAAGGAGCCGGCAGAATCAAGACTGTACTGACCAACTGTTGCTTTTGACCAACTCCAACACTTAACTTGCATCTATTTATTTTTAAGGGGGCTGGGGGGAGGAACTGTGTCACTCTGGATGTTTTGGAACTTACTCTGTAGACCAGGATGGCCTCACTCAGAGATCCACCTGCCTTTGCCTCTTGAGTGCTGGGATTAAAGGTGTGCACTACCACAGTCGGCACCATGGCTACATCTATTTTCTTAACTGTAGAACCACATTTATAAAAGGTGATAAAAGATTTAGCCTATGTCTACTTTCTTCCTTTTGGTCCTATAGCATCACTATCTTGAAAGACAGTACTCACTGAAGAACTGAACCTAAATTATAAAGTCATGGGGTACTCTGTAATAACAAGTACAGGCTATTGAGTTAACTTAAATTTTAATTTCTCAAAAGTAGCCGATTTGGGAGAAATTGGCAGCTGCAAATACTGCAAGAAGGAAAAAATTATGTGTAATATTCAAAATTTTTCTAAATTTCCCTGTTATTAGAAAACTAAAAAAAGTAAGCTTAGTGGAGACACAGTCTCACTTTGTTACTCAGGCTGGCTTGGAACTGTGTAAGTAGTCTAGGCTAACTTTAAACTTGCATAATCTTCCTGCTTCCACCTTCCAAGTGCTGGGGTTATAGGCATAAATCACCAGGTGTGGTGGTAATGTATCAAAAAGAGTTAAGCAGACATTCTGGTCAGGGGAGTGTTGCGGGTAAAGTGGGGCCAATCAGTTGTCCCCTGACACATGACACTAGAGCATCAGACATCAGAGATAGTTTGGGTAACTACCCTGTCGACAAAGTGAACTGGCAAATTAACACTGCCAATAACCTAAAGGGTATTCTGGGGAAGTTCTAGAAACATGTTCTGAAGATCTAGAGATGCTAATACTTTTAGGAAAGCAATAAAAACAAAATTTACTATGGGAAAAAAGCTGCTAAGACACAATTTTGAAATCTTTTTGAATAAGAAGCTTTTTAAAATGAATTTCATAAAAGCTTACAATTTTAGTAGGAAATAATAAGTGAAAATATATATTAGGTAAATTTGTATTACATTGAAAGGACAGACTTATAATTTCATCAAGCCACATCATGCAATTAAATTTTGTACAAACCACTAAATACCTGACATACCCTTTAATTTTGTTATTCAGAAAGTACTTATTAATCTTTGCTTTGGTTATTTTTTTTTTTAAGATTTTTAAAAATTTATTTATTTATTTATTTATTTATTATTTTTATGTGAATTGGTGTTTTGTCTGCATGTATAACTGTGTAAAGGTTTCAGATCTTGGATTACAGACAGTTGTTAGTTGCCATGTGGATGCAGGGAATTAAAGTCAGCTCCTCTGGAAGAACAGTCAGTGGTCTTAACCACTGAGCCATCTCTCCAGCCCTGCTTTGGTTATTCTTAAAAGATTTGTGCAATACAATTCTAGTTTTCAAAAACATTCTATTGAGGAAAAAGTGAATAGTGAGATCCTGTCAAGAAAATAGGAAAATGGGGCTGGAGAGATGGCTCAGCGGTTAAGAGCACCATCTGCTTTTCCAGAGGACCTGGGTTCAATTCCCAGTACCCACATGGCAGCTATCAACTGTCTGTAGTTCCAGTTCCAGGCAAACACCAAAGCAAATAAATAAATAGATAAAGTTTTTGTTTTTTTTGTTTTTTTTTTTAAAATAGGAAAATAAAAAACTGGGAGAGGTGGTATACAACTTTAATCCCAGTACTCAGGATGTATGTAACTCAGGCAGATCTCAGCAATCCAGGGCAGGCATGGTTATGCACATAATGAAACTGCCTTGGGCTGGAGAGATGGCTCAGCAGTTAGGAGCAGTGACTGTTCTTCTAGAGGACCTAACTTCAATTCCCAGCATCCATATGGCAGCTAACAACTGTCTGTAATTCCAAGATCTGACACCCTTACACAGTTATACATGCAGGCAAAACACCAATTCACATAAAAATACTTAAAGAAAAACAAAAAAGAAAAGAAAAAAATGTTTGCTAACCTAAGAAACCAGGTGTTCACTGTGCAAGACAGAAATCCAAGAGGAAGAAACAACTAATTTTGTTCAGTTGTTATGTAATCTTTTCAGGTAAGTCAGACATTCAGTAAAAGGAAGTAAGATTATAAAAGAAATTTTAGGTGCTTCCTGTACTTGCAGTCTTCCTACCTGCAAGAGGGCCAGATGCTTTTTAGGATCACTGCCACCACACTGTACAACTCAGCATTACGTTGTTCCTAAATGCTGCTGTGAATAAACCACTGGCACCTGTGTCAACTCTTCTGCTATTATTCCCTGCTCAGATCCCTCCTATTCCATAGTGCTGGAGGGTAGCGGTAAGTGGTGATGAAGTAACAATATTCTGGAGATCTACATGTGCATTATCATATGAATTAATTAATAATACTCATAAATCTAGAATGCCTATTATTATTGTGAATATAGTAAATAAAAATGTGATGTATAATTCAATAGACAGATATATTATATTTTAGCCTATTCTTTTTTTTTTCTTTCTTTTGGTTTTGTACGACAAGCTCTCACTGTATTGCCCAGGCTGGCCTAAAATTCAGAATCCTTCTATGTCAGTTCCCACATGCTGAGATTATGGATATAAACTACTACATCTGGCTTATCAAGTCTTTTAAAGAACTTATTATTATTTTTTCTTTGTGTGTGTGTGTGTGGCTGTATGGGTGGGTATGTATGTGTTCATTTGTATATATGTGTTTGTGGGTATGTGTGCATGTATGTAGAGATCAGAGGTAAAGATCAGGTGTCTTTATTACTTTCTATCTTTTTTTGTTGTTGTTCAGATAGGGTCTTGTACTTGGAACTCACTGACTAGCCAGGAAGCTCCAAGGATCGTCCTGTTGTCTACCCTCAGCTACCCTCATTCCCAAGCATTGTAATTATAGGCTTTTGCTAGAATGCTTGGCCGTTTTTATGTGAGGGCTGGGGATCTGAACCCAGGTCCTCAGGCTTGTATGGCAAGAACTTCACCCACTAAGCATCTCCCAGACCCTTTTTATAAATACCAGAAGAAGTCCCAATATTATTTTTATTTACAAAAACTAAATGACTTATTATATTTTTAAACATTTTATGTGTATGGATCTTTCCCTTGCATATATGTCTTCATACCACTTGCATGCCTATTACCTATAGAGGCCAGAAGAGGAAGTCAGATCTTCTGGAACTGGAGTTACTTATGGTTGTGAACCACCATGTGGATGGTGGGAAACACACCAAGATCTTCTAGAAGAACAGCCAGTCCCTTTAACTGCTGAGCTATGGCTCCAGCCCCGTTCTGTATCTCAACAGAGCTCTATGTATGAGATAAACTATGCAGATTACTGACCCATATAAATATATCTTGGGCTGTATCTTCCAGACCTCAAAAGCAAAAACACAGGAGTGAAAAGATATTGTTTTCTAGAAATATAAATCATACACTAAGTTCCCAATAATCTAAGAGACACATACTCTTTAGAAGACCCACTGAATTCAAGCCATAATGAGACCACAAGGAGTATCTTTAGATTTTAAGGACTCAAAAGAAAGGGGTAAAAAAGGAAAAGAAAAAGAAAGAAAAAAGGAAATCTAAAACGCATGTACCTAAATGCTTTTTAACTAGAAGTCATCTGACAAAAATTACATGAATGAAAAACTCCTACAGAATTTGACTGCAAGATATAACCCACTTTCCTCTTTATTTTTATCCCTAGGTATCTAACAAGGAATCATTTCCTAAACATGTTAAATAAGGCCCTAATCAGCTTAAATCTACCTCCAACACTGGAATACAACATCTTGACACCCAATCCTTTGCCTTTCCTTATACCATTAATCTTATCTGGAGTATCAGCCCTCTATTCATCCTCTAACTCTTTCAGGGTGATCTGTGCCTTTCGGGGTGAACTCTAGCCCACAAAGTTGTTTATACCACTATCTTCTTTCTCTAAGTGTTGAGCTTTAATATGCTACTTCACAATTCCCTAAGTATATTTCCAATCCTGCCCACAAGACTTCAAGCTCTTAGAATATAGAGCTCAACAATATCATCCATGGCTGTGTTCATTAACTGGTGACTGTGAACAGTAGTGTCCTTAGTGGAGAAAAAATAAACCACATCACCTATTAGCTGTGAAACTATTAAACTCTTCTTCTTGTACATCTCCAATTTTTCTCATAAAAACTTAAAAAAATTATTAGTTCCCTAGAAAAGCATAGATGAGTTACAGATTATTTACATTTATGATGCTTTATAAAAAATTCTCACCAGGAAAATTAATCCTTAGTATTTACATTTCCTTTAAGGTCTATAGAGTAAATGATAGCTTTGAAGATTTCCTACATGAATTAAACAACCTAAAGTTCTAGCTCTCAGCACTATACACCGTAAACCACAAGAAGATAGGGCTTACTATCCTTAAGTTCAATTCAACTAAGTGTTTCCAAGAGCATACAGAACTTACACTGCAATTGCTGAACTACACTGAGTATGCCACCATTAAGTGGCAAAGACGTACACAGGCTAAAAAAGTTAAAGGATCTTTAGTAGATGGGGCTGGAGAGATGGCTCAGCAGTTTAGGAGCACTGGCTGTTCTTCCAGAGGTCCTGAGTTCAATTCCTAGCAACCACATGGTGACTCACAACCATCTATAATGAGGTCTGGCATCCTCTTCTGTCCTGCAGGAATACATGCAGACAGAATACTGTATACTGTATATTAATTATTATATAATTAATAAACAAATAAAATATTTAGTAGATGAAAGTTTATTCAGGGGCTGGAGAGATGGCTCAGTGGTTAAGAGTTCTGACTTTTCTTCCAGAGGACCTGAGTTCAATTCCCAGCATCCACATGGCAGGTAACAACTGTCTGTAATTCCAAGATCAGACACCCTTACACACAGTTATACATGCAGGCAAAACACCAATTCACATAAAATAAAAAAAAAATAAAGTTTATTCATTTAAATCATGTGTAATTCAATACTAAGCTCTTAAATTGATGAATACAAGAAAACCCACAGAATCAACTAACCTGGGCTCATAGGGGCTTTCAGAGACTGAACTGACAACCAAGGAGCCTTCATGAGACTAACCTAGGCCCTCTGCAGGTGTAATGCTACAGTTGTGTAGCTTGGCCTTCTTGTAGGACTCCTAAGAGCAAAAACAGGGCTGTCTCCGACTCTCTTCCTGGCTTTTGGGACTCATGCTGAGTTACCTCGCCCAGCCTTAATACATGGGGAGGTGTTTAGTCTTACTGCAACTTAATATGCCATGTTTTGTTGATATCATGTCCTTCCCTGAACAGAAATGGAGGAGTAGACTGAGGAGTGGGCACAGAAGGAGAAGAGACTGGAAGGAGAGAAAAAAAAGTGGCTGGGATGTAAAATAAATTTTAAAAAATTAAAAACAAACAGGCTTTCTAAGTACTTGAAATAGAGACTGAAGGGGGATAGAGAGATAGCCCAAGGGTTAGAAGCATTGATTGCTGTTCCAGAGGACCCAGGTTCAAGTTCCAGCACCTATATGGTAGGCTAACAATCATCTGTAACTCCAGTCCCTGAGAAACCAACACTCTCTTTTGGTCTTTGTGGGCACTGTGCACATGTGGTACACAGACATACATGCAGGCAGGACATGAATCTGTACACATAAAATAAAAATAAATAAGTTTGTTTGTTCTTTTTAAGTGGCTGGATTTAGACCAGTCTAACCTCAAGAAAATAATTCAACTCTTTAATTCACTTAAAGAATTCTTGGAATATTTAAAAAAAAAAAAAAAAGCCTACTTTAAATTTCTATTCCAAACCCTATTGCTTAGCCTTTAGAAGACATGTCTTGTAAAAGGCTGTATTTTAGATTTCCACATTGCCCAAGAGCTTCAATCCTTTCACTAGCACTGATTCCGACTTCTTAGCAGTGCTCTTTCCTCTTTTTAGAATACATTTGCTTTATAAGTTTTGATGTCCCCAATACTATAAAGGGGAAAAAAGTAGTTCTGCCTACCTAAAGAGAACAGAATCCTCTATCTGTTTTGCATTAAACATCACATATTTTCATCATAAAGAAATGGCTTTGAAAACATACCGATTCATCCTTCTTGCCCTTTCTAATACTTCAAACATATGCTCCTGAAATAAATCGAGTCGCCGATAGCGATTACTTTCAACATTCTTCCTAATAATGTCAAACGTAAGGGGAGGTTTGTTGGGAAAGTTTGCATCCACAGCAGGAATTTCTGCTAAGGAGTCACTGTAACATCTTCCTTCATCATCTTGATGACTCATGACTGACACAAAAAGATTATGGATAAGTTCTTGAATCAGCAAGGTTACATTTGGGACATGAGAATCCTCATCCCCCTCCAGGTCTCTCCGAGTTTCAAGGAGGACTTTATGTAGGACAAGAGCATCTTTGTAGATCAAAGACTCTGGTTCATTGTAGGTACAGGCATTATTAAACATCATGACAAAGTCTTCTACCATAGAATCTATATCTTGGTACTTGTTTGCCATCATATGGCTTCGAATTTTTTCCATGTCCATGGGCTTTTTAATGGTCAGATAGTAGTCAGGCAGCTCTGATCTAGAGGGGAGTCTGAGAAATATAGCACTGAGGCGGCGACCCCTCTTATCTGTATAGTTCTTCACAGCTTCATATACTTCATTCAGTTTCTGCTGCATTGGAGTCATGTACTTTGATTTCTTAGGAGAAACACCACTCTTTCTACCTGAAGAGAAAATGTAATATACTATTAGCTGAATAAAATGGTGTAAGCATTTTACATAGCTGGTAGTATAACCATAAGAAAGGGGTTACCCCATATGATTTGTAAAAACACAGTAATCAGCATATCTTCAGTGAGGTAGATCTTATAGACAAAAATAGATCTGGAAGAAAACCTTTACTTTTTTCAATAATATACTTTATATATAAAATGTATATATAACACTAAGTCTCATTATACAACATAGTTGGGATTTGCACTCTCCACCCTTCCGCCTCAGACCCTAAGGGCTGGGATTAAAGGTGTATGAAAGCCAGCAATCATGTATGTGTGTGTACACACATTTTTTCCCCTGATGTTTTGCCAAATGAATCCTCTTTCATCTTCACTGTCAGATACTCAATCCCATCAACGAAAAAGCTAAGAGCCTTATACTCTTGTTTACTTAAAACAGTCAAAGAGCATGCATGTGAAGAAGAAAGATACCTAAGAGTAGAAACTTATTCATTGTTTAATTAAATAAATGTCAAGGAAGCAGCAATCGCTCTTTGACAGACAGAGCCAAAGAGCCTAATATAAAGCAGACTTACTCAGTTTAAGTTTGGGAGAAGCCATGTCATCATCATCAGGTAGAGGTCCCAGCTCCTTCCTTTTGTCTTTGAGTAACTTCTCTAGGATATGGGCATCATTGTATACCTACATTTCAAATATATATTTAAGATTAGTTCCTAAAAATACTATAATTAAGGAGTAAAGAAGTTTTTATCTCTCTGAAAGTGGTCATATATAGATTAATTACCAGCACTCAGGAAGATGAAAATTACAAGTATGAGGCCGGCATCATTTACATAGTGAAACCCTATCTTAAATATCAAAACCACCAACTAACAAATAAAAAAGAAAATGAATATATGTGAATGTCTAAAGCACTGTTTGGGACAGCTGATGCTAAATGCTCCCATTCTCTTCAGAACAATAACATTACTATCTCATGAGGAGAATCTACTTTGAAGCTAACTGGGTGATTCTAATGTAGAGAAATACATGCGAGTAATAAGCTGAGCACAGTGGTCCGTATCTTTAATCCCAGCACTTGGGAGGCAGAGGCAGGCAGATCTCTGAGCTCAAGGCCAGTCTGGTCTACAAAGTGAGTACAGGCTGTTACACACAGAAACTCTGTCTCAAGAAAGAAGGAAAAGAAAGAAGAAAGGATGGGAGGGAGGGAAGGAGAGAGGAAGGGAAAAGAAATGCAAACTAGCATGAGATCCATTGTGGCAGAAGTTTTATAGACTTTTTATGTTTTATTTCACATATCTAGGTGCTTATCCTGCATGTGTATGTGTCTGTCTACAGAAGCCAGAAGAGGATTCTGGATTCCTTGGAACTGTAGTTACAGAGGGTTGTGAGGGGCCACTTGGGTGCTAGTGATTGAATCAAGAGTCACCTGGAAGAGTCAATAGTCAATGCTCTTAACCACTGAGTCATCTCTCCAAGTCTCAGTTCTGCAGGTTTTAACAGAAATTCCAAAACACTTTTATATGTGTTGTTTTCCTAAAGCAAAAAGCAAAAACAAAAAAACAAAAAAAAATCCCTATCTTTTCCACTGTATCTCCAAGGCAGCAGACTCATCCCAGTAGAAATCCAAGACTGAAAATATCCATCTAAAGGCTGATCCACTGGTGGTAATCTACAGCCAAGAACAAAGTTCCTCACTCACTGGTCTAGCTCTATAGTTGCTTCCTATCTCCCCAGCAGAGGCTGTATTCCCTTGAACAAGAGCAAAGTGGTAGAAGGAATGTGACTTTCCTTCTCTGACTATCTCTCTTAAGGGTATACAGTAGTCAGGGATACTGAAGACAGTACGAATCTCTATTACACAAAGGCCTATTTCTTCAGTCTACAAGTACCCTTAGTGTGTATGCTTTACTTCAAATTAAGGGCAGAAATAATTTGAAAATATTTTATTTTTGAATATTTAAAGTAGATAAAACATAGGAAATAGAAAATATTTCGAAGGAGAATCATACTTTGGCTGTACTGATAATTAAGTCATGGGCTAAAGATAAAGCTAAGTGGTAGAGAACACATCAAAGTCCTAAACTCAACTAACCCCCTTAACCCCCCCCAAAAGATAAAAGGGCTGGACACATGACTCAGCAGTAAGAGTGAACAATGTTCTTGCTGAAGACTCAGTTCAGTTCCCTACATCCATGTCATGCAGCTCAGAACTATCTGTAATTCCTGTTCCAGGGGATTCAACACCCTCTTCTGATCTTAACATCAGGCCCATATGTGATGCATATTCACACTACCAAAATATTCACACACATAAAACAAAAATATTTTTAAAAAATAATTAAGTAATAAAAAAGATAAATGTGTGTGCCATCACTGCCCAGTCAGTTATTTCCTTTATATCCCTTTAATATCCTACAAAACTCTAGAGTAAGTACTACTATTATTATTATTTCTAAATGATACACAAAGAAACTAAAGTTTAAGAAGGAAAATTTCCTTATACGGAAACTGGCAAAACAGGAAGAATTTAAAACATTCATCTTTTTATTACCATCATCATCATTTTGGTTTATTAAGACCAGGTCTTTTTTTTTTTTTAAAGATTTTTTTTAAAACTTTATTTATTTATTTATTTGCCTTGGTGTTTGCCTGGAACTGGAACTACAGACAGTTGTTAGCTGCCATGTGGGTGCTGGGAATCGAACCCGGGTCCTCTGGAAGAGCAGACAGTGCTCTCAACCGCTGAGCCATCTCTCCAGCCCTCGACCAGGTCTTTCTTATATAGCCTGGCTGTTCTGGAACTCACAAAGAAGACCAAACTGATCTTAAGTTTAGAGGTTCATCTGCCTCTACTTCCCAAGTTTTGGGACTATAACGTGCACCATTACACCTAGCTACTTTGCACGTGTGTATTCATGTATGCAGACTGGAGTTGATGTTGGATGCCTTCCTTTATCCTCTCTCTCTCTCTCTCTCTCTCTCTCTCTCTCTCTCTCTCTCTCTCTCTGGGGTCTTCTCAATTAATCTGGAACTCATTAATTTGGCTAAACTGACTGGCAGTCCCAGACATCCTCTGATCTCACTTCCCACCACTGGGATTACTGGTATGTACTACTGTATCTGACTTTTTACACTGAGTGAAGGGGACCTGAACTAAGGTCCTCATGCACACAGAGCAAGTGTTTACAGACTAAACCATCTCCCTAACACAAAGCAGGATAAAAATGTAGGTGTTATGTAGTGCACAGAAAATCAAAGGAAGGTATTAGGTATCTTCTTCAATCATGTTCTGTCCCATCTGACTTTCAGCTAGCCTGGCCTTCAAGCCCTCAGGATCTTCCTGTCTTTTCCTCAGTGCTGAGGTTATAGGCATGTACATACAGGTCATTGCTTGCTTACCCTCCCCGCCCCCTAGAGAGGGAGGAGGGAGGAAAAGAGAAAGAGAGAGGGGAAGAGAGAGAGAGAGAGAGAGAGAGAGAGTGAGAGAGAGAGAGAGAGAGGGAAACACCTAGCTCTGATCCTTCAAAACACATTATTCGGGGCTGGAGAGATGGCTCAGAGGTTAAGAGCACTGACTGTTCTTCCAGAGGACCTGAGTTCAATTTCCAGCAAAACCACATGGTGGCTCACAACCATCTATGATGGGGTCTGGTGCCCTCTTCTGTAAAACTGTATGCATAATAAATAATTAAATCTTTAAAAAAAAAAAAAACACATTATTCTACAAAAATAAAAGTGTTGGCTCTAGATTCCCCTCATTACCTGGGAGCCCTCCTCATTATAGTGCCTGGCATTTCGGAACATGAGTTTCATGTCTTCCATCATTCCTTCTTCACCTGCATATTTGTCATTTCGGATGTTATGCTCAATGATTTTCAGGTCCATTGGCTCTAAGATGATTTTATAGTAATCAGGATAGTCCTTCTTGGATGGCTTAACCATAAATAAATCACAAAGTCTTCTGCCTGAACCTGGCTCTCGAGCTTCAAGAACAACATTGAATAAAATTTTCATTCTCTGTTTTCTTATGTTCTTTTTACTGTTGAGGGGGAAGGTAGAGAAGGGGGAAAAAGGCAGGGTCAGTTTCCTTTACTCAAGGGTAACCACGAAATAAAATAAATTATGGGCAGGCACTTCATAATGATTACAATGTATTGATTAGATGTGCCATAAACAAAGCAAGCACCCTGGAAAGGCATAAGACAATATTAAGAAAATTTACAAAATGATTAAAACAGTAATCCTGGCAGGAGCAGCCAGTGACAAACCTGTTTAGAATAGCTCTCAGAAAATGTAGAACCAAAGATACCGTGTGATACCATACAAAAATGAAATTTAATAACCAACTGAAATGTATTTTGTACTTTGAGACCATAATGCAATAAAACTAGCTATTCACACAGACAAAACAAAACAACCTAACAGTGTTTCATCTCTTAAAATAGCTACTTTTAAACAGAATATTCTGGATGCCAGGAATAAAATAAACAACCAAACCCCCACCAAACAAATGTCTTCACAGAGAGTACAAATCTCTCTGGCATTGATCATGTCAGGATCAGTCCCTACTTATTTCTTTACCCAGCATTCCTGGTTAATCCAAAGTAGTTTGAAGTGGTCTGTGGTTTACCTGAGCTCTCTCTACATTTTTAGCCTTCAGCATGTTTCTTTGCCTTTTCTCAGAGTCTACAACTGAGATAAGATCCTGAAAAACTGATAGGAGTGGTACAGAACAAAGTATTAACACTAGAATTTAAAAGGGGATCAAGATGGTCACCTTACTTAATTGCTGAGAAAACCAGCTCAGAGGCTAAATGAAATGTTTAAGGCAAATGGCTTAATAAACCATTAAAAGAATTCATTTTCTTTTCTTTCTTTTTTAAGGATATACACGGATAGAAAATGTGACTTTATTCATAATAAAAAGAAAAAAGAACAAAAGAAAAGTATACAACATTCTGCCTCCACTAATGCCTGTGTGCCAGAAGAAGGCACTAGATCTCATTACAGATAGTTGTGAGCCACCATGTGGTTACTGGGAATTGAACTCAGGACCTCTGGAAGAACAGTCGGTGCTCTTAACCTCTGAGCCATTTCTCCAGCCCCAAGAGTTCATTTTCTAGTTTGACTTCTGTGGTCAGTTGTATTACAGCGTTGGGATTCTGATAAATTATAGCTAATCTGCCCAGCACTCTTCAAATGGTCAGGTTTGTAAAAAAGGAGATGACTTAAGAGTTAGTTTCTAGTCTACAAACACCTTCTAAGATCCTACAGAGTAGTAGTACAGAGATTAGGTTTTAGTTGTCTTCCATCTTCTTCTTTTTTTTTTTATAAACACTTTTATTTATTTAATTATTTGCCTTGGTGTTTGCCTGGAACTGGAACTACAGACAGTTGTGAGCTGCCATGTGGGTGCTGGGAATTGAACCCGGGTCCTCTGGAAGAGCAGACGGTGCTCTTAACCGCTGAGCCATCTCTCCAGCCCCGTCTTCCATCTTCTAAGAGGAAGGAAGTTTATCATTAAAGGAAATGATACAGCTATGAGTCTCTAAGTCTAGTCCTCACCCACTTTCCTTCTGGGTCATGATACACTATCTTAATTTAAAGTGGAATTTAAAAACCAGAAATAGAAGCCAGGTGTGGTAGTGCATATTTCTAAGTCTAGCATTTAGGAGGTAGAGGTAAGAAGATCAGGATTTCAAGGTCATTTTTAGAACTTGATCTACATGAGAGGGGAAGAGAATTGGAGAAAGGGAAAAGAGGGAGAGGAGAGAAAGATCATGTGTGCATTTGTGTATGTGTGGTAGGTGTATCCAAATAAAGAATAAGTACCAACTGAAAACTGGCCAGGCAGGAGTGGTTATGCCTTTAATCCCAGGACTGGGAGGCAGAGGCAGGTGGATATCTGTGAGTTCAAGGCCAGCCTGGTCTACAAAACAAATTCCAGAGTTTCAGGACAGCCAGAGTTACACAGAGAAACCCTGTCTCGAAAAATAACAAACAAAACCAGAAAACCCAGACACCTTTCAGTAGCAGAAATGCCTACCTAGCATAATGGAACTCATGACAAACTGAAAGTGACCTAAATATGAGAGAAAAAGAAAAGAATTTGTGGTTCCAAGGATTGGGCCCATCCTCATACCAAGTCTTTACTGACTGCCATCCTCTGCTGTGGCCCTGTGGCCATTCTGTAAATTTCTCCTTCAGATCTTTTGTCTCTCAGTCAAGTAAACAGTTGTTAGCTAACCAGGAAGATGATTCATCTAGTGGACAGTGTTTACTCAAAGAAGCAATATGGGAAAATGACGTAGAGAATATATTCTGGATTTCTACATCTTTAGCTAATGGATACTATTAAGAGGAATAAAGCTCCAAAATGGCAGAGCTCTACATTGGAGCAAGACAACTTTAACTTTCAGGGACTGAGAAGATATTTCAGAACTTGACTCAAAAGTCACAGAAGTCATACTTAAAACCAAGTTACATATGGCTTATTTAGAAATGTCTAACATATAGAGCTTGACTTGAAAATGAAGAAGCAGGAATTCAGTTTTGAAATGCTAGGCTTAAAAGAGCTCACTAGTTAACACACAAAGAAATCAGTTCCTCATTCTTGAAGTTCCAAGAAGCAGAACACTTCAGTCAAAGGTCAAACCTGAACCAGGAGATTAATTTCAGTCTCTGCCAGGATTTAGCAAACCATTCCCAATTATCAGGAGACTTTTTTGTATGAAGCTACAAATATTTTCATTTGGGACTGAATCTGTGGCAGACTTTAATGAGATTTTAAAAGAAAAGGGTTTAAACTGAATTTTGTTAAGTAAAATAGCAAATAGTCCATTCTCAATGTCAGTAATCCTAACACTTGGTAGCTATGAATATTTCATATTCAGAAAGTGAATCTACCTGTATACAAAAAAAGTTCTAATCTAGTAACTATAATTTCCTTTCTCTATGCATACCATGAATATAATTGGTTAACAGTTTCAGAGGAGCAAACAAAGTTATTACTAGGATCACAAGTGTTATTTTTTTAACAAATCCAGTTTTGCTATTTTGTTTTTAGTTTTCTAAAACTTTACATACAGCCTTTGAGACTGAGAACCACCAGTGCAGCCAAATTTCAGGGCTGATTAACGACTGTGTTAACTTTAGTGGCTGCTACTTTCATCTCTAATATGTACAGTGAGCCTTATTATACAGATGATTCCTAAAAGCTTCATATACTTTATGGGATGAGATAAATTCTGTATTACAAAAGAATAGAAACTCCAGCTCCACCCCATCCTTCATTCCTGGCCATTTTCTTTTTTGTGTGTGTGTGCGTGTGGGGGTGCATGTATGTGAGATGGTGATTGTATGCCATACCAGATGCCCACTGAGGCCAGAAGGCAGCACTGGCTCCTTAGGACCTGAAATTACAGGTAGTTCTGAGCTATATGATGTAGGTTCTAGGAACCAAACTTGAATCTCTTGGAAGATCAGCAAGTTCTTTTTACCACAGAGTCACCTCTCCAGCCCCACTTACAATGTCACTTTGCTTTTCAGGGTCATTCTTAGAATACCTGTAGACAGTATATCCCTTCATTTCTTTAAGCTAATAATTACTAGTATTTTGGTGATCTCAATTTTTCGAAAAGGTACATAAAACCAGGTCCCACAGCTTTTAACCAGCATGAACATTCTCTGAGAATCAGTACCTTGCAGCATATTAAAGTAAAAGATCATCCTGCTTCTTTCCTTCCTGAGGCAGGGTCTCACAATGTAAGTTAACCTAGAATTCTAGAACTCCTGTCCCAGGACTGCCAGGATTATAGACACCATGCCTGCCTAAAACACTTGACATTTTCCTGACAAAATCTCATAATATGCAACTTAAGCTAGAGTCAAACTCAGAATCCTTTTGCCTTTACTTCCCAAGTGCACAGATTACAAGTGTGAGCCACAATGTCCAACTAAAATATATCTTAGGAGAACTCAAAATCAAGGCTATTCATCATTGTGTACTTAAGGGGATTCTAAGCCAAATCATACATGCTACTGCAATAAAAATAATTTTAGAAGAGATTGGCCATAAAAGGTAGAGCAAGTTTTCAACACATGAAAATCAAAATATAAATTAGTGCCTTTTCTAATTTATATGATGATTATGCATGATATGGGGCTCTATTCTGAACCTCCTTTAAAAACAATCAAACAAACAAAAAACCAAGTTCTTATATTATAACACAGGCTAGCTTCAAATCGATAGTGAGTCTCCTTCCTGAGCCTTTTGAATGCTCTGATTAAAGAGCGGGCCGCTACACCTAAGAATGCCTCTAACTCCAATCCCAGACAATCTGACACCCTCTTCTGGTCCCTGCAGGTACCCTAGGCACATGGTGTACAGACGCACATGGTGGCAGAACATCGAACACACATAAAATAAAAATACATCTAAAACAATATTAAACAATTATCATTCAGCACTGTAATATGGCAACTTATATGGCAACCTGTGGTTGTACTGAAAATCCTAAGTAACATACAAAAGATGCCTTAAGAAAAATGGAAGCTTTTAAGAAGTAAGATGTAGACAGAACCAGAGACTAAGAAAATTAATAAGAAGCACTAGCCTAATACAATGCACAAGTGCCTAGAGGCACTGATAATTGGATTGCCAATGTTGATTCTGACCTCTCCACCATCATCTCAGTCAGCAAGGCATTCCTAAATTGCAATCAGCACTCACAAGCCCATAGTCACTGACTATGCCAGCCTCTACCTCTTGCTAAAGATTCATAGTCACAATGATAAGTGAGGGGGCTGTCTGCCCCTGGAAAAGAAAGCCAGCAACAAACTGAAGGTAGTAATAAACATACAGATGCTAATTTTGACACACTAACAAGACTTCTAAGCCGTATTGCTTTCTTTACTCATTAAACAGGCACCACAAACACTTGTTTCACATGCATAGAATTCTTCTCATAGTGTCAGTACTGACCATGTCACAGAAGAGTTACACTTTTACAAGTATGTTTATGCATAAAAAAGGTCTGCACACCTGGATAGCCTCCTGAGACCCAACATCTCACTGTCATGAGTATTCCTGGGAAAGCAGAAACAAACAATACATGTGAAGAGAAATAAAACAAACAACATTGGAGGGTCATGCGTAAGCCAAATATGATTCAGAAAAAGAAGACTATTTGGTCCAAAAGATAAGAGATCATAACACTTGAAACATTTCAACACAGAAAACAGAAAGCAGATATTTTGGTAGAAGGTGGGGGAAAAGATGCATTTCCTGAATGAAGAGAATAAATATATAACCACAAACTACTTTTTAAAAAAAGACTTTTCAGTATTAAAAAATAAAGCAAAAGCAGAATCATGTATGTTATTGAAGAATAGAGTGGTATTTGGAAAACATGGCTCTGACACCTCTGGTCAAGTTCATGTCTGCTTGACTTGTGCAGAAATCCACTTACTATCAAAACCTTTTAACTAAAGATTCACCACTTGGTTACTGACCAAGAGGACTTAATTCTGCCTTTTTATACCCATGCATGCTTGCAGCTCAAACCTGGAATAGATTTTTTGTTTTTTATTGTTTTGGTAGATAATTTATGGTTCTGCCACTTTTTTACTTTATTATATGATATGAACCATTTCCTAGAAAACCTATTCACTCAGGCCCCAGGGATATAGAATTTTTAGGTATCTAACTTAGGCTAATGTTTCCTTGGAACTTATTTAAAAGTGTTTCCTCCGATGTTGGTACTAACTGCACCAGCACTTTTGCCTCCATTACCTTCTTTTGACTGAGAAGTTTCTATCTTTGATTGGTGACTGATCTTACTCAAAGGTGTTCTTGATTTGATGTCTCTGATCTGCTTTCACATTTTTCCTCCGTTGTCCCTGGTATAACAAGGAATTAAGAGCTTGGAAGGATGAAATTCACAGGCCAATAATGGAGGAGACTTGCATCTCAGGATACATCAACTAATTTAGTTAATACTGTACAGTTTTGGACTTACTTTCCAAGTTAAAAATTGTCCCCAACTGCTGTTTAAGAAGGAAATATAGGGCAGCTTTTTGCTCCTGAATCACATTTCAAAACCATCTGATCTTAGCGGCCTTTTTAATGCAACTACAAAAATATGTCAAAAATGAATTAGTGTCTTCATTCAATTCTGAGTCTGTCAAGCCCTGCTACCAATGATTAACTTATTCCTTGGTTAAGGGATCCTATCACATTGACTGCTGCTACAAAAAATGTAAATCTTTAGGGAGACTGTGGTGTTTCACAATGATCAGGCCAGAGAAATTCCAAGAAACAATCTTGCATAATCTTACAGCCCTTGTAAGAGCCTAGCTTCAGAATTTCAGTGAAGTTCCTCTTCTTAAAACCAGTAAGGAAAGAAAAGGGTTGGGGAAGTTCAGGGACAGTTAGGAAGACGACACCACCCAAATAATCAGCCAACATTTTATTGCCTGGAATAGTTACCATTTTAAATTCTCAAAACCATAAGGAAAGACCAAGTTAATAAGGAAAAGCAATGATCAGAATAGTGACTTATTTCACTGCAGCAGCAGAGCTGACTTATTCCTTACCTTTCTTCATTATTACTCCACTTTTGCAATTCACTACAAAACAGTTATCTAAGATTTAAAAGAAATCTGGACAACAAAAAGAATACCATGTTTCCTCAAGCTACATGTCATTTTTCTGTCATCTAAAAACAATACAATAGTTGTAAAATATAAAACACTATCCAACTTACAAATGAATTGGAAAAGATGTACTATCAAAGACATACTATCAAAGCTTTTAGAAGAATTCATACTTCATAGCTTATGTTTGTTTTTCTGCATTTATCTAAAATGAAATAAGCAAGAGCTGAGCTGGCTCCAGACATGAGAAGAACATATACCTTTTTCTTTTGGCACTACCAGTATCAGAAGTGGCTGAAGAGATCATGCTGTCTCCATCCTCAAGGTCATCTCTCCTGGCAAGCTCTTTCTTCTTTGCCTGAAATAGAGTAGATGTCAAGATTCAGCCTCACACTGTCAGGCATTCTATAGATATAAGAATGTTAAAGAACTAGGCATATCATATTTATTCAAATAAGTACAACCTCATATAAGAGGCACAAAATTGAACAGGCTTTAAACATTTTTAATAACCTACTTTAACAAAGGCCTGTAGGTTAGAAAAGTAGATTAAAAAATGGAATCAGACTAAAAATCAATGCTACTTAGAGCATTTATGATTGTAAATAGCATGGTATAGTTAAAAGTTTTGCGGCGAGTTGTGGGCCAGATGGCCCTGCAGGCCATGCTTAAGTTAAACTAACTTAGAGGAAGGCTTTGTCATCTGACTTCTAAGGAGCAGTATGGCAAAGGAAAGAGTTTAAAACTGAGAGATAAAAATCTAGTTTACTGTCTTTTATTACACACCTTTTTGTTTTGTTTTGTTTTTTGAGACAGATTTCTCTGTCTAGCTCTGGAGCCTGTCCTGAATTCTGAACTCTGTACACCAACCAGGCTGGCCTCGAACTCACAGAGATGCACCTGCTTCTGCCTCAAAAGTGCTGGGATTAAAGACATATGCCATCATGGCCTTGCTCAATACACAACTTTATAAAATACACTTTAAAAATATAGTTGAAAAGCCCAAGCCCAGCAAGTTTAGAGAACAGACAAACTACAGCAAAGATGTCTGAATTCATAGTAGTGAGAAGCAGTGCTAATCATAAGAAATAAATAAACAAAGACCATATTTGATTGAAAATTGTCTTTGTTTCCCCTTGGTTCAAGATTATTCTTGCTTCCAGAAATATTCTACCAAAAACTGTGAGACAGAGGCCAGCAAGATAGCTCAATGGGTAAAGGCATCTGGTAAAGTGTGATGACTTGAGTTGATTTCCTGGACTCACATGGTAGAACAAGAGAACTGACTCCTACAAACTATTCTGACCAGCCCCTGCTACCACACAAATGAAAAAGACAAACCAAACCCAACAAGAACAAGAAAATCACATCTAAGATAGAGTTAATCTGAAATTCACTCTGACCAGGCTGGCCTCAACCTCAGAAATTGCCTACCTCTGCCTTCCTGGGATTAAATTAGAGTGCTAAAATTAAAGGTGTGCAACACTAACACCTGACCTGGGTTAATCTGTATTCAGATCTACCCTTTTGTCCTAAAAGTCTCTATATGACCAATAGCATCTAGATCTCTCCAAGGTATGCTGAGAGAGCTGACAAACTCTTAGACATGACAATGATAAATTTGTATCCAGATGTTCTTTTGCCAAAGCCAGCTCCCCACGACCCCATATACCTGTGTGTGTGTGTGTGTGTGTGTGTGTGTGTGTGTGTGTGTACATATGTGTACTACAGGGTCTTGTTATATAGCACAATTTGGCTTAAAAATAAGAGTCCTCGGGCTGAAGAGATGGCTCAGTGGTTAAGAGCACTGACTGTTCTTCCAGAGGACCTGAGTTCGATTCCCAGCATCCACATGGCAGCTAACAACTGTCTGTAATTCCAAAATCTGACACCCTTACACAGTTATACATGGAGGCAAAACACCAATTCACATAAAATAAAAATAAATATTTTAAAAAATTTTTGAATCCTCTTGCTTCAACCTCCTCTTGAGTGCTGGGATCACAGGCATGTGCTGCTAGGCCCACAAAGACCATCTCTATATTAACAAAGTCTAGAACCAAAAGAATAAATTGTAGATAGAATAATTACCATCTGGAATTGAAGGATAACTTTCTGAAAATACTTAAACTGGCTCTCTCCAAAAGGTCAAATCCTTGCTTCCTCTACTATAATATTTATGATATTTGAAATATTATCATTTTTCTCCAGGGCTTTAATAAGCCTAAAAAACATTCAATAGGACTTGTAGTAGAAAAAAATGATTCAATATTCTGGAGGTGGAGATGGGGAACACATATCTCAAATTTTTTTTTTTGATTTATTTATTTATTATGCATACAGTTTTACAGAAGAGGGCGCCAGACCTCATCATAGATGGTTGTGAGCCACCATGTGGTTTTGCTGGGAATTGAACTCAGGACCTCTGGAAGAACAGTCAGTGCTCTTAACCTCTGAGCCATCTCTCCAGCCCCGGAACACATATCTCAAAAGGACACCCCAAACAAATGAAACTAACTCAGTAATACGACAAACAGCAACATACCTGCATGACTTGCTGCAGTTTCAGAACTCGCTTATAGATGGTTGAATTGGGAACATTATAGCGTTTGGCATTTTCAAACATTAAATTCAGATCACACTCCAAATGATCTAAAGTTTCATATTCTTGGTTTTTTAGCTTTGTTCTGTAAAAGTCAAATAGATGATGAGAAGTTTCTATTATAAAAATTATCAACCATTCCTTCTAAAAGTCCACCACACTTTCACAAGTACCACATAATGTCTTTATTAATCACTTGTAACATTTCAAGTTAAAAATGTCTAAAGCACTATTAAATTTAGATAGTATCACAGTTTACCTGAAAATCCAAAAGAACAAGTTAAATAAAAAGACTTAGGAAAGTGGTCAACTATGAAAGGAAATATACTAAGAAAACTCCCAATGAAAACATCCTGAGAAACAAAAATTAGATTTCAAACTAATTCAATGAATTATTGTAAATTATTGATTTCTGAAAATTAGGATGCCACTCCAGTTCATACAGGTTCCTAGTGATAAGGTCCTGAAAAAGCATACTTACCTCCAAAGGAGAAACACAGGTAGTGAAAGGGGGTACTCATGAAGAGAAACAAGAGGCAGATCTGTCCGAGTTTAGTTGCCACTATTTTTCCAATATAGGCATTTATAAAGAAGCAGCATAATTTAAAGCTGAGGACTGTTTATTTTACTTAAAATCTGTAAGAATTCAAATATTTTAGACACTATTGCTTTTAGTAACCATTAACTCTCAGATGGTCTATATGGTCTTTGTAGAGAATCTCTGTTGGCTCTAACTCTATATATGAATTTTGGGCATAAACTCTTACATCTTTGATTAAAGAACCTACATGCTAATCATCAAAATAAAAAATTGTGCTAAAAGAATTACAATGGGTGAACCCAGCTTCATCAAATGGATGTAGAGATCCCAAACATTCTCTTAGAATGGTACTATCCAATCTGCATGTAAAATTTCACTTTAAATTTTCAAGTGATATTCACATTCCATGCAGTGCTCAAGGGGATATAAATATTAGGAAAACATCTCTGGATATAGTAAAAACAATTAAACACAAATTCAGTTCTTAGTACTAAAGAGCCTAACAGCAAAATTGTAGCTGCTCTGCCAAACCAAAGGTGAAACAGTAGGTGTTAAGAATACCCTAAAAGAGGGCTGGAGAGATGGCTCAGAGGTTAAGAGCACGGACTATTCTACCAGAAGTCCTGAGTTCAATTCCCAGCAACCACATGGTGCCTCACAACCATCTATCTTGAGATCTGGTGCCCTCTTCTGGCACACAGGCATAGAAGAGGCAGAATATTGTATACATAATAAATAAATCTTAAAACAAAAGAATACCCTAAAAAAACAGAAACTCTGAGCCAGCAAGAGTCAGTGTCCTCAGACCTCCACATACGTTTTTTATGCCTGTGACTGCATGCTACAGCTACATGTACACCTGCCATAAACAGAATTTAAATTTGAAAACGGCAGCTAATTCTACACTAGAGTTATTCAATGGTAGGAAGGTGGGAGGTGGGAGGGAGCAGAGAGGAACATGGGGATGGCAAGCCCTATACAATGAAGAGTGGCATGAGGAGCCATACCAGGCAGTTCCTCAAATTTTCTTTTGGTGGGGACTGGAGACTAAACCCCAAAGCATGCTAAACAAACACTACAACTCACATAGTCCCAGTCTTCTACTCTACTCTGTTTGGGGAGGCATCCATATCCTTTCCTTCTGCCAACATTTATTCTTAGAACCAAGATGGGTAAACAGCCATTAAAACAGAGTAAAATTTAAAATCAAGTTTCTTGCATTCATCAAATTTCAAGAGTACAGTATCTGTAAGTGGTTTGTGATTATTACATAGGATGATACATGTAATACAATATTTCTAGCATCACAGAAAGCTTTTGTTGTTGTTGTTTAAACTTTTATTTCATGTGCATTGTTGTCAGACCCTCTGGAGTTGGAGTTACAGATAGTTGTCAGTTGCTATGTGGGTGCAGGGAATTGAACCCAGGTCCTCTGGAAGAGCAGTCAGTGCTCTCAACCGCTAAGCCATCTCTCTAGCCCCTCATAGAAAACTTTTAATGACACAACTTGAGACATAGGTCAATATGTCTTTCCAAACTTTGTGTGATGCACACAAGGCCTCAATTAGTTCCCTACTTTTTATTCTTTTACATTGGTTCTCAACCTTCCTAATACTGTGACCCTTTAATACAGTTCTGTATTGTTGTGATGACCCCCCCAACCATAAAATTAGTTTGTTGCTACTTTGTAGTAATATATTGTTTGTGATTTAACAAATAAAGATTGTCTGAAGATCAGAGGACAGAGCTAGCCACAGAGTTAGCCCCAGAGGTCAGGCAATGATGGCATATACCTCTAATCCTAGCACTCAGGAGGCAGAGGCAGATTCATCTGGATCTCTGTGAGTTCAAGGCCACCCTGGAGTACAGATTAATCCAGTCTAAAAGAGAAACAGAATCAGGCAGTGATGACACACACCTTTAATCCCAGCACTGGAAAGGTTGAAACAGAAGTAATATGGCTGGGCAGAGAAAGGAACATAAGGTGTGAGGAGACAGGAGTATCTTCCCTTTCAGCTGAGGACTCGAGCATTCAGTCTGAAAATTCATGGGGACAGGATCTATCCCTTTTGACTGAAGAGTTGGGTAGGTGAAAAGTGGCTGTGGCTTGTTCCTCTATTTCTCTGGTCTTTCAGCTTTACCCCAATATCTGGCTCTGGGTTTTATTAAGACCAATTAGGATTTGTGCAACACTACTTGATAACTGTAATGTTCCTACTGTTATAAATTATAATGTAAATATTTGAAATGCAGGGTACCTGTTATGACCCCCAAAGGGGTCACAGCCTACAGGTGTATATATATATATATACCACAAAAAAATTTAAATGGGAGAAGATACAGATCAATCTTCAAAATTCTATTTCTTCTCACTTAACAAATTGAAGTTTTTATTACAAACTTCCATCTTAGAACAGGGCACTTAATTGGATTTTAAAATAAACCAGACTAATTACTACAGAGATGGCTCTGCAGGCAAGAGCACTGGCCACTTTTCCAAAGGACTGAGGTTTGATCCCATGACCCCCATGGCAGCTCACAATTATCTGTAACTGGAGTTCCAGGGATCGATGTCCTTTTCTGGCCTCTCCAGGCATCACGTACACACAGTACATAGATAGACATGCAGACAAAATACCCATACAATTTTTTTTTTTTTAAAGTATAAGTTTTAAGAACAAGACACAACAGAGGCATGGTCCATCAGTTAAGAGCACTTGCTGATTTCACAGAGGATCTGAGTTCAGTGCCCAGTATCTACAAGGTAGATCACAAATATCTGCACCTCTAATTCCTAGGGATCCAATGCTTCAAGGACACCAAGCATAAACATGCTTACATACATACATATATGCAGTCAACACACACATAAAATAAATAAATCTTTAAAAACTTAAAAATTAAAATTAACTATACTGCTTGAATTTTTTTAAATAAAAAATAAACTAAAGATAAAAAAGATTAGATTACAAGGGAATTTGATAACATCTATAAAATTCACTATCTTTCATAAGGCAAAAAACAAAAATGTCAATTTTCTAACTATTTATCATTTTAGTAATGATCAGCCAAATAAAATGATTTTCTATATGCTGAGGCAGGGGAACTTTGAAGCCAGTCATGACTATATTACAAGACTGCTTCAAAAACACTAACTAAATGAATAAATATCAATGAATAATAGTATGGGCATGATAGTTTTTCCTTTTTCTTCACTCAGTTATATAAGAGAGACACTTAAATATTAAGGTTAAAAATTGTTTAGCATTTAATATCCTTATCTATTTCTGGAAGGAATATGTATGTGCATGTTCAACTAACAAGAACACACATCTATACTGATAAATGTAGAAGCAATCTTACCTGATCTGTTGAAGCGATATGGGCATTTTAATTTGCTGATAATAATCTGGGTATTTTTTCTTTGAAGGCAAATGAAAAAATGGTTCAGCTATTAGCTGCCCTTGGTTATTCCGACAGCTCCTAACTGTGTCATAAAGCTGATGCAAAGGATTTGAAACATCCATAAAGGAAGTGATGCTCTCGGCCTCAGACTCCCCTTCTTCATAACGTGCAGCTGAAAAGACAAAAACATATTTACCAGAGAAATAAAGACAAAACAATCAACATTAAATTCTATTAATTCTTAAAAAGATTTTGTTTTATGTGTATGAGTATTCTGCCCTCATGTATGCATGAGTATCTGGTGCCTAGAGGTCAGAAGAGGGCACTGGATCATCTTGCTTCGAAGTTGGAAACAGTTGTGAACTGCCATGTATGTGCTGGGAATTGAACTTAGGTTGTCTACAAAGCAGTAAATGCTCTTAACCACTGTGCCATCTCTGAAGCCCAGAACCAACACTTCTATTCTTTGCTTATAAAATAGGCCTCACAACTATGGCCCACACTGATCTAGAACTCTAGAAATCCTTCTGCTTCAGTCTCTTGGGAGCTAGAATAATGAGCATGCACAATCATGCTCAGCTAAAAACAATTTTTACATAATTATTTAGGCTTATTTTTTTATGAAGGTTTTACTATATAGACTTGGCTGGCCTCCAACTTATAGGAAGCATCTACCTCCCAAGTGTTAGGATTATAGGAATGCACCACTATGCACAGCTTTGAAAATGATTTTAAAAGATCTCTAATTTTCCTTAAAGATAACATTAAACTAGTTAGTGTAGGTAGTCAAAAGATAGCTCAGTTAAGAATGCTTGCCATTCTTCTAGACATTAATTAATTTCTCAGAAACCATAATAGACAGCTGCTAACAACCTTAACTACAGATCCAGGGCATCTGATCCTTTCTTCCGACCTCCATGAACACCTTCAAATACATGAGATACACTCACGATACGGACACACATACACAAAATAAAAATAAATACTTAGTATAACTGCATGTTTTAGAAAAAAGTTACTCAGTTAAAACACTGAAAAAATAGTTTCTTTTTACATGTGATTTATTCAGACTTCCTGCTATGCTGAGCCAAGAAGAATAAGTAGTCATTCAGAGATCTGATAACCAAAACAAAAACATGAGGTTCAGCATTACAGTTAGGATTGCAATGCACCCCTCTACACCCCAAAGCCTCATTCCTCAGAGTAGTATTACTGAAAGGGGGTAGAAACTACAGCATGTGGATTAGTGGGAGTCACAGGGGTGGAGTGGGGGGCAGATGCATCTGAAAGAGGTAATGTTAGCATTTCCAACATCTTTAGCTGCCTCCAGAGTCCTACAGCCACACATGTGCTGTCAGTACTCAGGCATCTCTATTTGTTAGCCCAGGATCCTATAGCAATGCATGCATTGCCAGTACTCAGCAAATTACCTAGATAGCGCAGAGTTATGTTTTCTCTCTACCTCTCCCTTCTCTCTCCCCATAAAACTTTCCAGAGAACGCTGTCTGCTCAGCATCTCTGTCTCTCACCAGCTGTGACTGCTGCTGTATTTTTAAAAATACAACAGGTAATGAGACCCTGCTTCTCTCCCTTTTACTCAACATAAAGTAAAGGTTTTACTCTACCACAGCCCCTAGTATGTACGATATGCTACCTTGCCAGAGGACTAAGAAAAACAGGTTTGACTGATCATGGACTGCACTTCGAAAACTGTGTCTAAGCCAAGGTACTGTTTATTTTCTTTAGGTATTTATTAGATAAACAGAAGACTAACACTTTTACCACGGTACACATTTAGATTGATACTCTCAGATGTGATTCAGCCTTAAGTCTGACTTTGATCCACTCATCTCTAACATCAGAGAATAATTGATTCCTTAGTAAGCTAAGTCATAAAAACATCAGAACAAAGTAAATAATAAATTCTATAGAAATACAAAACACATGCTACTCATTTCTCTAAAGATTTATTTACCTGTATGTATGTGTATATGCTGTGTGTGTGCAGATGCCTGAAGAGGTTAGAAAAAAACTTTGCTTTTCAACTAAGGTTATCCTGAACTGGAAGGGATGGTGGCTATTAGTGGTTGGGATATGGTAAATGGATCCATACCTACCCCCTCTTATTATTTATCAATTGTGAGAAGGGCCCTCTAACTTCTAAACACAGTATTTTCAAGTTTCCCATGAAGCTTTCCCATTTGTTTTTACATATTTGGAATTCTTCTGTAATACCTTCCCAAGGAAACAAATCTTTAATCACTATGACAGAATACTTTTGTCAATATCTGTATTTCAGAGTCCACTTTATCAGAAATCAATAAAGCTACAGTTACTCTTTGGTTATTATTTGCCTGATATATCTTCTTTTTTTTAAAAGTGTTACTTTTATTTTATATGTATGAGTACTTTGCCTGCATTTAAATACCATATGCATGCAGTGCATGTGGAAGCCAGAAGGTGTCAGATCCCTTGGAACTGGAGTTACAAAGGGTAGTGAGGTTGCCATGTAGGCGTTGGGAACTGAGCCCATGTCCTCTGCAAGAGTAAGAGTTCTTAATCGTTAAGTCACCTCTCTAGCCTCTTGCCTGATTTATCTTTATCTACTCTGTTAAGTTTACATTCCCTGTTTCTGTATTTATCCAATTACACCCATTAACATAAAAAGCAATTTACTTTTGACAATTTTACTTACCTAAGATTGCATCAAATGCTATAAAATAACATTTTCTTGAAAAACTAATCAGTATCAAGAAAGACCAAAGTCAATGCAATTTCCATCAGCTAGAAGGACCACAATCTAAAAATGCCTACCAGCTAAAGCAGCATCCTCTTCACTTTCCGAGCCATACTGAAGTGCCATGGTAATTGCTGATAAGCGGCCCCCTTGGACTGCTCTTTTATTGCTACAAAGAAAAACAAGCAATTAGAGACAGAATGGTGCTATGATTTGTTCACCTTAGTGAAATAAGAATTGTTAAAATGAATTAATAGGAAAAAAAAAACTCCTATTAACTGTCTTCTTAGTTTATAATATTCTTCGTAATCAGTCTTAGCAAAGAAAAGTGGGATTTTTGTTCTTCTCAAAAACCACAAAAAAAAAAACCAAACCAAAACAAAACAAAACCAAAAAAAAAAAACCACCAAACAAAATGAGGCTGAAGAGATGGATCAGCAGTTAAGGACAGGAGCTGCTCATTCAAAGAAGCTGGACTTGATTACTAGTATCCAAAGGGCAGCTCACAGTTGTCTACCACTCCAGTGCCAGGAGATCTAATGCCCTCTTCTGGTCTTCACAGGCACTGTACTCACATGGTACATAGTCATACATGCAGGCAAAACACATATAAAACTTTGAAAAAAACAAAGAAAGTGGTAGCCGAAAGCCAGGTGTAAACTACTCTAATTTGTTTTTTACTTAAATGTAGTACATTACTCCATATTTTATGGAAAGTAAAGATTTAGTTATCCTCTTCTAAGACACTCATTTTATAATAATAATTCTATTATGAACACACTATTTATTTAATATGAACAAGCATTTAACACCACATTTTATTTGTAACACTAAACACTACTTAATAATGCTTAAGTGTAGGGCTGGAGAGATGGCTCAGAGGTTAAGAGCACTGACTGTTTTTCCAGAGGTCCTGAGTTAAATTCCCAGCAAACATATGGTGGCTCACAACCATCTATAATGACATCTGATACCTTCTTCTGTATACTGTATACATAATAAGTAAATAAATAAATAAATAAATCTCTTTAAAAAAAAAAAAAAACACTTAAATGTTACCTGATTGATGATCTACAAAGAACCTTAACCTACTTGTGGTTAGTTTTGTGACAGGATCTTGCTATGGAACCCAGACAGGCCTTGAACTCTTTCTGTTTCAGTTTCCCAAATGCTTAAATTATGTGTCTATGCTACTATAGCAAGCTCTTACCTCAGTTTTCTTAAGTAAGCACTTGATACACTATCCTCAAAACCTACAGTAATACTTTAAGATAGTCATCTGGCTAGCATGCCTATTGTCACAGCATGAGTCAGCTGTCAGACTACACCCTCTTACTCTCACCGGTAATACTTGCTAGTGGGGTTTCTTTCTTCACCAAGGCTGCTTTTACTGTGCGAAGGACCTGTCAGCCTGGCTGCAGCCAAATTTGATGCAGTCCTATCCGAAGATAAAATAAAAAAATAAAATAAAAAAACCCCTCAGAGACTGAATAGCTAAAAATCAGAATGCTGGGCAAACAAAAAGAAGATAACTATTTCCTTCTAAGAGAAGTCATAAAATATTTCAGAGTCTATTATACAGCCAGTTCTGTGTTAAGATTAGTGACATTGAAGAAATGGGCTAGGCCTAGTCCCCAAGGTTGCTATGGAACCAGAAGACAACATATTGAAACATACAGGAAGGCCAGAAGAAAGCTTTGAAAATAGCTGATCAATGTTTTCATTTCATTTAAGAAGAAATGGAATCCCAGAACTACGACATTTTCAAAGACAGTCCTAGTGAAAGACAAGCCAGAATGAGACTTGAGTTCTACTGACTAAACATTCTTATTGCAAACATAAACACACAATAGTATTATGTAATCATATACAATATGTATATGTACCACATCTTCAAATAACTTTCTACAACTAGAAAAGCTTCTACTGTTCTCAGAATCAGAACACACTGTAAATTAATCATATCTTTTACTGTATTGATTTTACTAACTAAAAATTCATCAAATAGGCACAAGGATATTAGATATTTTAAACCTACCTTATTCGAAGACTTGATTTAGCCATTTCATGATGTTCAATTTCTGCCTTTTTCATATAAAATATTTTTTTAATCGAATTGGCATCCTAGCAAGATAAAATTACTTTGCTTAGATAAAACTTACAAGATGGCTCAGTGGGTAGAGGCTCTTACCAAAGGCTGATGACCTGAACTTGACCCCTAAGATCAAAATGGTGGATAGAGAGAAACAATCCTGCAAGCTGTCCTCTTACCTCCACATGTTCAGGCCTACACACAACCAAAATACACAAACAAGAAAATAACAGAATGGGAAAAAACACATGGAAAAACATCCTAACTCAAACACTGCTGGCTTTCATATGGTTCTTTCATTTGGAGCAGACTTCTATTCACTAGGCAAAAAACTGCATCCCTAACACCTTCCCATAAACTTCCAAATTATCTTCACAATCTTTGTCACTGAGTACAAGTTTAGAAGGCTGCTGCTCTTTTATACTTTGATAAGAGGCACACTGAATCTAATGGCAAAATACAATAAATTCTATTTGTATAGAACGATTTAAAATTTTAAAAAGATGTAATTCAACAACTTTAAAGACGAATTTCAGATAAATAAATGTACTGGCTTAAATTAATAGCAACCTAACATAATAGATCCAAAGTCTCCTTTCTCTTAGCTCAGGATGACTCTGTTGAGAAGCACATACCCATGCTCTTGGGTCCTTACTCTCCTTTTCCTAAGCACATGCCTTTGTAATAATCCTGTGCTAAATTTATCTTAAACAAAGGAATAAAACATATAAATAAATAAAACAACTTAGCTCAGGGAAAATAATTAAGACTAAAAAAATTCTTAACTATATCAGAGAACAGTACCATATATTACTAAAATATCCTTTCACAAACTAAGAATTCATTCAAGTACTTCCTAATTCATTTCTGATTCTCACTCAAATTTCTTTTCTTTTTATTCCTTTCCTCTCTTTCTTTCTTTTCTTTTTCTTAAGAGACAGGTTCTCTCTATGTAGCCCTGACTGTTCTGAAGTTGTTTATGTAGACCAGACTGGCCTTAAATTCAGATTCCTTCTGCCTCTGCCTCTTGAGTGCTGAGATTAAAGGCATATGCCACTACATCTGGTTTCACTCAAATTTCTTAAAAATGCAAAAGAAAGTAGTCTGAAATGGGTAAACCGTAAAAATAGTGTGTTACTCTCTTGGGTGAGAAAGCCCTATACAAGTCAAGATGCTAAAATTTTCATGTTAATTTTAAGAACACCCGTGAGGTGCTAGAGAGATGGCTCAGCAGTTAAGAGTACTGAATGTTTCCAGAGGATCTGAGTTTCAGTCCCAGCATGGTGCAGCAGTTCACAACTGTCTGTAATTCTAGTTCCAAAGGTCCCAACACCCCATTCTGGCCTCCCCAGGCACCAAATACATATGATACAAAGACATACATGCAGGCAAAACACTCACACAAATAAAGTTAAAAAAATTTTTTTAAAGAAAACAGTTACAGATACTACCCCCGCTTGCATAACTCACTACATGGTTCTACCTGTGAAACTGCCCAGTGATAGGATAAAACAGTAGATTATTGAAACTACTTTTAAAAATCAACTACTTGTTTTAAATACTTTACATTGATATGAATTTTGGTTTACTGATACAAATTTGAGGTTAATTTTTTTATGCTGTATATATACACATATACTCTTGTTTAAGATATTATGTTTATGTAATTCATTTAAAAGTATAAAGTCGGGGCTGGAGAGATGGCTCAGTGGTTAAGAGCACCGTCTGCTCTTCCAGAGGACCCGGGTTCGATTCCCAGCACCCACATGGCAGCTCACAACTGTCTGTAGTTCCAGTTCCAGGCAAACATCAAGGCAAATAAATAAATAAATAAAGTTAAAAAAAAAAGTATAAAGTCTATTTAAGAAATACAGATTAATAGTTAATCATCTATGATAAATTGATAATCATGTTAGGTATTTTTAGATATACAAAGATATATTTCGATTAGGTAATTTATAAACACTTCAAAGACCCATAGAATATGGCATTTAAAATTTTTTAAGGACTTTTAGACTTTTCTGGACAGTGAGACAGGTCTGTTCCTGGCAGCACCAATCTACTTCAAGATGGGCATGGAAGAAACTCCATATGGAGTTTATTTTTTTGTGACAAAAGTTAGCCACTGAGCAAGAAACCACTCTTGCCTAGACTACTTGGAAGGCATGCCTTATGAACTGGACATGCAAGACCACAGGAAGACAGCAACTGAACTTTGCCATAACAAGCTGAGTTGGTCCTTCATGTTCCTGCTCCACAGAGACTGTCAGACATTTTGCTGGACAGAGGGAAAAACTACTAATAAAATATGCAAAATAGGTGAAACAGAAACTGTCCTTCAAATTTCCTGCTTCACTCAAGGGTATGCCAGAGCCTCTAGGCCTATAAGCTAAAGATGGATACCCCAATATTACAAAGGAACTTTGGGTGATTCCAAGCAACCAAATGTCTCTGTCATTTTTGGAATTTTGGAAGTTGCTTATACTGCACTTCCTGTTTACTTAAATAATACCTTCTGTGGTCTTTCATGGAGTTGAAGACTAGATAGTTATAATTTTCCTTAGTAATGATAAAAGATAAACTGAATATGGAAGTTTAGCCTCAAAAAGCTAGATAATAAAATATTTTCTTTAATTTTGCTAAATATAAATAGAATAGATATTGTAACTATAATTCTTGCTTGACAACTGTTTTGGTTATATGTAATTTCACTATGTTAAAATTGAAACCTTCCTTTTTAATTAGAAAAGAGGAAATGATGTGGGATGCCTTTCTTTCTGCCTGCTATGAATATGCTTTATTAACATTGGTTAATAAAGAAGCTGTTTTGGCCTTTGGCAAGGCAGCTTAGAGGCAGATGGGCAATCCAAGCAGAGATAAAGACAAAGGAGGGCAAAGTCAGAGAGAGATATCAGAAGATGCAGAGGAAGGAAGATGAGAACACTGCTCTGAGAAAAGGTACCAAGCCAAATGGCTAAGCATAAATAAGTAATATGGGTTAACTTAAAGTATAAAAATTAGATAGTAATATGCCTGAGCCATAGGTCAAACAGTTTGTAATTAATGTAATTGTAATTAATGTAATGTGATTATTTGGGACTAGGTGGCTGTGGGACTGCAGGTCCAGACCTCGGGGTTTCGGTGAAAACCTGTCCAGGCTATCAGGGGTATACACATGTGAAAAGTCAAGCACCTGAAAGACATAACTTAAAAGACACACTGTATACAGCCCCAGTAGAATGATGGTGTAGCCAGCAGGTATGCACAGGACAAACACTAGGGCACAAGGTCAGTAACTCAAACACATGTGCTGAATTTTTGCTGCTTGTACATGCATAAAATAAGAGAATAATGCTGAATAAGGGTTTAGATGTAGATTCTGTAGTCACTGAACATATCCAGGTGAACATAACATCCAAGGTGTGTTGCTGGATTTACAGAGCATGATTATGGTGAACTAGCCCATATGTGAGCTCCTTGTACCACACTGAGATAATCTTCATTGAAAAAAGATAAACTATTTTTAAGTCTAAGAGGCTGCACCAGAATAAAATGATATCCTAGAGAAAACTAAAACGTAAAGCTAAGAATAAACTCAGCATTAAAATAAGTGCAAATAAAAGTTAGTATTAACTACCTACACCAATTTTGAATATTTTGGCCAGCATTCAGAAAAATCTAATGATTTTATTAGTTAAAAATTTTTCTGAGCACTATTTTTTCAATTCTCAATGATATGTAGCTAATCAAAGACCTTTTTGGTTTTTTTTTGAGACAGGGTTTATCTGTATAGGCCTGAGTGTCATGGGGCTCACTCTGTAGACCAGTGTAGCCTTGAACTCACAGAGATCTGCCTGCCTTTACCTTCAGCGTGCTGGACTCAAAGACATGTGCCACATGTAGAAATTAAAGACATTTCTACAACCAACTATTCATTATTAGAACCAGAAAGTCTCTAAGGGGCAAATGCAAAGCAAGCAGTTATTTTATATTATGTACTACATTTGAAAGGATGCTTTTTGTGTTTATAGTTTAAATGCAAGGACTAAATAGTTATTTTTTTAAAAAAAACCCTATAAATAATGAAGAAAAGATAAAAGTCCAGGAATAAACTCTTATATTCATGGTTAACTGATTTTCAATAAGGATGCCAACACAATTCAAAGGATGCCAACACAATTTAATGGAGAAAAAAAAATTTTTTTAAAATAGTGTTGGAGTAACAATCCATATAAAATAATGTATTTGAATTCCTACTTAACATACACAAAAACTAATTCAACATCTAAATGTAATATCTAAAACTATAAAATTCTTAGAAGAAAACTATAGATGTAAATATTTTTAATCTTGATTAGATAATGATATCATTGTTATGATACCTAAAATATAAGCAAAGAAAAAAAGTAGACAAGCTAGAATTCTTCAAAATTAGTATAACAATGTCAAAATAAAATACTGTAAAAGAAGAAAAGAGAATGAGAGAAAACATTTTAAAATTAGCATAAGTTTATGATATGCACAATATATAAATAACTATTAAAACGACAATGAGAAATTAAGTAACTTAATTTAAAAATAATGAATAAAGAATCAAAATAGATATTTCTCCAAAGAGAACAATATTATACACAAATGGTCACTAAATACTTATTTAAAAAAACTATATATTTAGATAAACAGAAGATAAGAATCCAGGAATAAACCATTATATCTATGGTTAATTGATTTTTCAATAAGGATGGCAACACAATTCAATGGAGAAAAATTACTTTTAAAATAGTTTTGGGGAAACAACTTATGTAAAATAATGTAACATATATACATAAAAAGATATTCAATCTCTTTAACTATATTAAAGAAAAGTAAATTAAAACTATAACACACTATGATACACCCAGGTTTGCTGTAATAAAAACAAAACTCAAAAGCAGTTAGAAAAATGTAGCATTTGTATATTGTTGGGAATGTAAAATGGCAAAGATACTCTGGAAATACTCTGCCAATTCCTGAGTACAATAAATACATAGTTAATGTATGACCAAGCAATTGCATTCCTCAGTCTGTACCCAAGTATAATGAAAATGTACATCCATTAAAAAATGTGAATGTTCCTAACACTATAATGGTTAAAAATTGAAATAACTAAAATGTCTAATAAATGATTAAAAAAGTACATGGTGCCATCTTTAAGACAGACTATTAATAAACAAACAAGTAAATAAATAAAAGGCTAAGTACTGGCACACACAAATCTTAAAACGGTTTGCTAAACAAAGGAATTAGTCACAAAAAATTACTGTTACTTGTTGTCATTTATATGAAATTTCCAGAATAGATAAAGGTAGAGATAGAAAAGTAGATGGTGGTTATTTGGGAAATCGTAGGGCAATGAAAAGTGAATGCTAATTGACTGGCAAAATGACTACACAACTCTGTAAACACTAAACACTAAGTTCTACATTTTAAATAGACGGGATTTATGATTATAACAAACACTGGCAATAACTTAGTGTCTATTATCATCAATGAAAATAGCAACAACAAAACACTAACCTTGAATACTTGAGAACCAGGCTCATTATATGTTTTGGCATTTTTTGCTAGAAGATCTATATCTTTGGCCATTGCATGAATACTTTTGTAGCTTCCATTCTATAGTACACAACAAAATATAGCAATTTTTCTTATTAAGAATTAGTTAATATAAACTTAAAAAAAAAGACTACATATTTTTAACCTAGTCCAAAATATCACTGGGAAGTTTACTTGTAAACAATTCCTAAAGTTATTTTTTTCCTTTTATAGATTACTATTACCTATTTACACGTACATTTTGTGACATATAACAAACCAAAATCTTTATTATTTTTCAACTTACATTTTTTAAAATATCAAGTGAGCAAAACCATAGTTCACTATGTGCCAAACACTAAGTGCTTCATGAATATTCATTCATTAAAGTATACTTAATAGTATAAAGTAACACTTCCTCTGTTTATCAGAACACTGAGGTAAAATATAAAATCAGTTCTACTATATGCCTAAGCTATAACACCTTAAGACTCATTTGGGCCAAAATAATGCAAGGATACTAGTTGCTTCAAATTTACAAAGAAAAGGGACACACATACCAGGTAAAAAGCACATATGACCAGTGGCTAGTACACATAAATAAATAGAATAAGTTCTAAAGAGTAGAGAAATCAAATCAAATGCAGTGGAGGACAAGAAAGGGTAAAACTACAGCACAGATTGTTCAGACAGGAAAAGGTAAGTGAGGCAGAATTGATACAGCCAGGCAAAGGAAAACAGCACGTAGGGGAATCATCTTATCTGGAAAGGCTCTCACAGATGGTAGATGGGGCCATAAGACTGAGTATTGACAAATGGTTGCCTTGCCAATAGCATAGCAACAAGGCAAAGGAAAATCGCATGGGCCAGCTAATTCACAATTTAGATCTTGGATGACTAAAGTCAAAGATGGCAGGATTCATCCCTGACTTCTGTGAAGAAAGAGTCTAGCAGCAGACCAGGCTCCCTGATAACTTAGAAATGGCAATATTACCACAGAGAGATTGTACACAATCTCAACTGTTTCACCACAATTCTAAGTTCTGTCTGCTTTTCAAAGAGTATTTCTCTTGGGAAAGAATATACACCAGGTAAAGGGGACATGCACCTACTTTCATTAACCTTATATTCAAATATATTGCAAGTAACTTTCATTCTAAGAAATCCTAAAGCCATTTAGAAGAGGGAAGAAATAAACAACAAAGCTTTTATTGTCAATATGCCTTTCATAATCAGAAATGTCTATAACCAGGCCCACTTATTTAGCTATTCACTCATTCATTTACCAACAAGAGATTGAAGCAAGGACCTTGAATCTAAGCTATACTCTTCTCCTAAAACACAATAAAAACAAACTACAATTAGAAGGAAAAAAAAATCTACTACTTTAAATGTAAAAGTAAATTTAAACTTTAAATTTCTAAAATCTCCTAAGAAAGTATACAAGCCGATCTGCCCTACACCTCATGATTACATTGTTCACCTTCATACCTGTATTCTCTGAGCAATGGTCTTGAGATCTATAGGCTCCTTAATTATAGCATAATAGTCTGGATATTGCTGGAAGACAAAAACAGGTTATGTTCAATAAGCTAAAGAACTCAGAAGGTAAGTCTGCTCTTCAACAAGAAAACTGAAAAACTTTATGAAATCCATGGCTAAAGCATATTGAAAAGGAATTTTGTTTTGTTTGGGTTTTTTGGTTTTTTTTTTTCCTTTTTCAGGGAAAAAGAAAAATAGGTGTCACTATGAAATTCAGGCTATCCTCAAACTCTGAAAATTCTTCTGCCTCAGCTTTCTATTTGGCCAGAATTTTAGGAACATACCACGGACCCAGTTTAAGTTCAGAATGGTCTCATGCTTTTTATATTTGCAACACAACATTGGTATCTACAACATTCATGTTCAACAACCAAGAGATTTGAAGTTGAACTTATCTCTCTCTCTCTCCTTTCCTCCCTCATAATATTTTGAAGACATTTAAGATTTTGTGTTGGGGTACAGGTGAGATACACCTGGGGAATTTATTTAATCAGAGCTCATCCCAAGAAACAGACACCCTGGGAAATGTTCTCGTAGCTTTCAAGATGCCTCTCATGTTTACTACTCACAGGCTCTTCTACAGATTTCGTAAATAACTGAAGTTCACCAAAATCCAAACGTAGTTTTGTTCTTTAAGTTTTTTGTTTTGTTTTTGTTTTTTAAAAAATAAGGTTAGGTTTGCTAGTGCACACTTTTTTTTTAATCATTTATTTATCCTTATTTTATGTACATTGATGTTTTGCCTGCACATAGTCTGGGTGAAGGTGTCAGATCTTGGAGTTACAGACAGTTGTTAGCTGCCATGTGGTTGCTGGGAATTGAACTCAGGTCCTTTGAAAGAGCAGTCAGTGCTCTCAACCTCTGAGCCATCTTTCCAGCCCGGTTCTTTAAGTTTTTATAACACTTCTGAAATTAATATCTAATTACATCATTTCCCCCTTCCTTTCCTCCCTTCAATTCTTTCCACGCATCCTTCACACCCATTTGCTCTCTCAAATTTTTGGTCCTATTCCCATAAATTTTATTTGTGTGAGTGTAAGACAACATACGTGTGTGTGTGTGTGTGTGTGTGTGTGTGTGTGTGTGTGTGTGTGTATTAAACATAGAAATACAAACTGCTCAGTCCATGTTACTTGTATGCATGTAATTTCAGGACTTGGTACTGGGTAACTAATTTGGTGGCTCTTCCCTGAGGAAGACTATCTTCTGCCCTGCCCTCTAAGTTTCTTAGTTGTCTGTAGTTCTCTGTCTAGGGCTGAGGACCCATGGGATTTTCCCTTCCCATATTAGCATGTCTATTGATAGCATTCTTGTTCTGGTCTTTAGGCAGCAGTGTTGGTGAAACTTGGGTCTAGCTTCCTTGACATGTCTATAAAACACAATCTCATAGGAAACTTCTATTCTTCTTGCTCTTAGAACTTTTCCACTTGTTCTTGCACTATGATCCCTGAGTAATTTCTGTTCTTTTAGACACAAAATGAAAATGAACAGCTAGATATGAATCAAGACAAGTGCATGTGTTCATGTATGTGCATATGTGTCCCTCTATTACTTTCATCTTATTTTATGAGATAGGGTCTCACACTAAACCTGGAATTCACCAAGTTGTATAGTCTGGCTGAACAGCAAGCTCCAGATATCCTCTTCCCTTTGTTACCTCAGTGCTGGGTTTATAGAAGCACAACCATATATAGCTTTCTTGTTCTTGTTGTTGTTTTTAATTTTAATGGGTGCTGAAATCCCAACTCAGGTTCTCCTACCTATGTGGCAAATGCTTTACTGTTTGAGCCACCTTCACAGCACCAAAAGTTGGGTTGGTTTTTTTTTTTTTTTTTCTTTTCCTTCAAATGCTAGAGGTTGAGGGCTTAGCAGACTGTTTTTTCTCCCTAGAGAAACTACCATTCTACTTTCTGTGTCTTTGATTTTTAACTATTTTAAGTCTCTTACATAAGATAAATCACATATAACATCTCTCCTTCGGGATTAGCTATTCACTTAGCATCTGTTTAGGATCCATCCATACCGTACATAAATTAAAACTTCCCCTTTTTTTTTTTTTTTTTATTTGAGACAGGGTTTCTTTCTTTTCTCTGTTTAGCCTTGGCTGTCCTGGAACTCACACTGTAGACCACGCTGATGGGATCCACCTCCTAAGTGCTAGGTTTAAAGGGGTGTGCCACCAGCACTTTGGTTCAGAACTTCCTTCCTTTTTAAAGTAAAATAATATTTGACTATTTTGTGTGTATATTTTATTCATCTACTAAAGCTAATTTGAGTTGCTTCTCAGAATAATATTTAATGATAAGGTACGCATCTAAATAAACTTTGTATGAAAAGGGTACAAAGTTCAAGAGAGAGGATGAAAGAAGGTTAAACTCTCTTTAGATCTCCTTGATTTCCTAGTGTTAGAGAAGAAAGGGACAAAGTAAGTACGCTTCCAACCAAAAAGGAAGAGATTTTCTAGGCAAGTAATATCAGGACCTCCTACGGCATCATATATAAGGAAAAATTAATAAGGACAGGTATGATCCAATTTAGAGCTTCTCAAACTACAAAAATGTTCATGGCTCTAGCATTCTACTAGTTCTAACAGTATGCTTTGAGAATAACTCCGTGCTAATTGTTTCCCTCCTTCCCCTCCCTCCCTTCCTTCTTTTTAACAATTCTGGCTGTCCTAGAACTCACTAGGTAGGCCAGGCTAGCCTCTGCCTCCTGAGTGTTGGGATTAAAAGTGTGTGATGCTGCTGCTGCCACCACTTGGCTGGAGTTTCAATTTTATTTTGTTTTTCAAGACACAATGTTTCAATTTTTAAAGATTAAAGAAAAAAAGTTCTAGAAAATGGATGGTCATGACAGATGCAAAATAATGGAAACATATTGAAATGCCACAGAAAATGGCTAAAATAAAGGTCAGGGAGATCTGTAATTTCTGAAGCAGGAGGATTTGTTTGTGATAAGTTTAGGCAATATAATGAAACCTTAGGTGATATATTATATATTTAATAAAAAATAGTCTGGAATATCAGAGGACAGAGTCACTCACATAGCCAAGCAAGGTCAGGGAATGATGCCCCATGCCTTTAATCCCATCACTTGGGAGGCAGAGATTGGCCTGTATCTCTGTGAGTTCAAGGCCTAACAGCCAGGCATTGGTAGCACACACATTTAATCCTAGCTCTAGGAATGTTGTACAAGAAAGTGAGATACCTGGGCAGAGAGAAGAAAAAAATTCAACTTTCCCTGCCACTTCCCTGGTGGGCTGAGAAGAGACAGGTTTGGAGTTGGAGGATTCGTGAAAAGAGGCCTGAGGAGTTGGCTAGGTGAGAAGTGGCTATGGTTTGTCTCTCTATCTCTCTGATATTTCAGGTCTTTCCTAATATTTGGCTCCAGGTTTTTAGTATAATACCAAATAAAATTCATACAATAAAACCTTACCTCAAAATAACAAAAATAAGCAATATTTGACATAAATAAAGCTAAAATGGTAAATTAAATAATTATGTACCATAGTAACAAAAGCAAAAAGAGCATATGATCTTCGAACCAACTCAAGTAACACTGACAGGCAATCAGTCCTATCCTCACTTTCACTCTCCATTCCCCAGACCCCCATAACTAATGATCTCTTCTTTTTTTTTTTAAAGCCAGCCTTGGGGACTGGACAGATGGCTCTGCACTTAAGAGCGCTTGATGATCTTGCAGAGAACTCAGGTTTGATTTTCAGCACCCACATGATAGCTCCAGACCATCTCTAACTCCAGTTTAGAGGATCTAATACCCTCTCCTAACTTCCACAGGCACCAGGTACACATGGCACACATACATACACACAAGCAAGAGGTTCCTACTCATATTTAAAAAAAAAAAAAAAAAAAAAAAAAGCCATGCTCTAGTCACGAGTCTTTGTGCTCTATGCTGAGGCCATGAAGAATATCACTTGGCTACCTTCAGCACTTACACTTTAATCTTATTTTATTTATTAGTACCTAATAATAAGTATTGTAACTCATTTTTCATTGATTACATCTCTTACCACTTTGGAAGGCAATTTCTGAAAAAGTTCACTGATGAGCCGTCCTGATGGATTTGTGGCTACAACTATGGCTTCAAGAAGCTGCTCCAGGATCTCCTTTAGGTAACTTGGAGAAGACTAAAGGGGAAGGAGAGGCAAGGAGAGAAACAAATTCATACATAAGTGCCAAATAATAAATAGTTTTAAAATTACAAAGCTAATTCAAAAGAACAATTACTAAGCAATATTTATCCTAAGTTCTGTGTGGACACAAGCTTGTAACTGAGGATTACACGAATTAGAAGTTCCTTGTAATATTTCTGTAGTTAAGTCTCCTGGACCAGGTCCTATAGTAAACCTTAATTTTGTAGTAAGCACTGCAAAATAAAGGTACTATATATGTTAATATGGAAATCCATATCCTTAAACTAGAGAAAACAGGCCCCATAAAAATACTTGACTACTTGGTTCCTCATAGCTCCTGAAATTAAGTAAAAACTAAGTGGATCCTCCTTGTTACCTAGTCTTTCTAGGTCTGTGGATTGTAGCATGGTTATCCTTTACTTTACAGTCCAAGAGCAGGAAGCATGGTTCATCCTGGGAAGGGGAAATAGAAGAGATCTCTTAGGTGGACTGGAAGCCAGTGGGGATGGAAACATGAGGGATTGGGTAGTGGGGAAGGATGGAGAGGGAGATTACTGAAAGAGATGACCTGAAAGGGGGGGGAGACTTGGGGGTCAGATAGAGTCCTAATGCAAGGGAAACTCCCAGGAATCTACAAGAATGACCCCAGTTAAAACTCCCAGCAACAGTGGATATGTAGCCTGAACTGGCCATCTCCTGTGACCAGGAAAGACTTCCGGTGGTGGGATCGGGATACCAATCAGTCACACAACCTCTCACCTACAGTGTGTCCTGCCTATGCGATGTGCTAGGTAAGAGTGGCAGAGATTGTGAGAGTGGCCAACCAATGACTGGTCCAGTCTGAAACCTATGACATGAGAGTGAGCTCACCCCTGACACTGCCTAGAGTGCTAGGACTCAGAGGCTGGATAGATAAACCTAAAATAAAACCAAACACAACTGAGGGGGGGGGGTGGAGAAGTCAATGTATAATACCTATATAGCAGAATACAGTATTCTGCTATATTCATAGATTGGTGACTACCCCAATTGTCATCAGAGAACCTTCACCCAGTAACTGAGAGAAACAGAAGCAGTGACCCACAGCTAAACATTAGGCTGAGTTCAGAAAATCCTGCTAAAGAGAGGGAGGAAGAATTGTATAAGCCAGAAGAGTCAAGGACATCCCAAGAAAAACAACAGGAGCTCAGAGTCAGGAGTTGGAGGAATCAAGCTGGAACTGACCTGTATCTCTACCCAGACCTCAAAGTATGGAAGGTGCTAAACAAGCTACCAGGGGAGAAAGACAATCAGTAGTCCTATCTATTGGATACCTAAGAAATACAACAATGCCCAGAGTGGCAAGACAGCCCCAAAGGTACAATAGTGGAGAGTTAGCCAACAGCTGTCTTACTATACTTTAGGCACACACAATAGCAGTGAATTCATGTCCAGTAAACTGGACAACTATCAGTGACCAATGAGACCATGAAACTTAGAACTTTCCTTAACTAGTATTTCTAACTGTATTCTAAACACTTACCCATATACCTATAGATAAATGTAACTCTCAGCTCATCCAAGATGCTTCTGCTTTTAGCAGCAGGAGATCATTCTAGAGAGACATAGCTAGTCAAAATGAAGACAACAACGGACTGCAGGATGCTGAGCCCCAGCTGCTACATCTACAACACAATCCCCACACCAAGGCTCACGGAACATCATAGAAGAGGGGTGGCAGATAGACTGTAAGTACCAGAGGACCAGAATGTCTGCTGACATCTACATATTACATGAAATCTCAACAATATTGTAGCCTAAACAAGACCTGAAAAATGACAACACTAGTTAACATGACAACATGGATGGGAGAAACCCCATGAGCCCACACCCCTAGATGAAAAGCAACAGTTAATTAATGACTATTTTTTTTTTTTTTTTAAACTTTATTTATTTATTATTTATTTATTTATTTGCCTTGGTGTTTGCCTGGAACTGGAACTACAGACAGTTGTTAGCTGCCATGTGGGTGCTGGGAATCGAACCCGGGTCCTCTGGAAGAGCAGACGGTGCTCTTAACCACTGAGCCATCTCTCCAGTCCCTAATTAATGACTATTAAGAGAAGACTTAGTCCTTCTCAGGAATGAGCTTCCAAACTGGTTATCCATTATCAAATGGCTATCCCTAAAAACATACAACATATCAGCAACATTGAACAAACACAAAAGTTAATACCCATATATTTATATATATGTATGTATACATGTAACAATACTAAAGAAAAATTTAAAATAAAAATAACGTAGTCTCAAGTTTTAAGGTCCTTGCTTTTTTCCTCCCAATCCAGCCCTCTATTCTAGAAACACTTTGCAGTTGGCATAATAGATTTAAATAATTTTATATATAAATTATTTACATATAAATAAATAGATTTAAATAATCTATTCCAGCAATTGAGAAAATGTGAAAAAAATCATTCTTAATTTAAAAATTAAAATTTCAAAATTAGAGATATAGCTCAGTGGTAGTTTGTCTAAAATACATGAAGCTCTAAGTCTGATCCTAGGATTCATAAGCTGAACTTGTAGGAGAATATGGAGTTAGAGAAAGAGAACAGTGCAAGACAAGCAAGATATGCTGATAGGGGACTGAAGATGATCAAAGTGTGTTAAGTAACATATGAACTGTAATAATAAAACCCATTACTTTATACAATCAATGCTAATAAAAATGGTAAAAATTAAGAATAGGCCAGTTACAGATCTGTACTTGTCTTTGTTATTGCTTTAAGTTTATTAATATTCCTGTACACAGAAACGTTATCTGTGGTCTGTCCCCAAAATGATAAGTAGAATGAGCCATTTGCTTTTATATATGTATATAATTTATATATATATATATTTTGTCCAATCAGGTGGTAAAGTATGTAATATGTCTTCCCACACAAACAGTGCAGTGAAGTGTATTAGGGTCTTAAGACCTGCAGCAAAGCTTCATTTAGTTGTTTAACCCAATATACCAAACATCATTCAAACAGATTGCTATGGGCAACTGTTAGAACTGTTAGAACTATCTGCAGATTGGCCTGGAGACCCCATAATAAATTCACTGTCTTTTTAATTTTTTTATTTTATTTTTATTTTATTTTTTTAAAAAAAAGGTAAAATATTTTATTTAAAATAGAAGTTATGCCCTGGCTGTGGCTGAGGGCCATGCCTGGATCTGTGTTAATGCTCCATGGCTTCTGATACCAACTAAGGCCATGCTGATACAGGGGTCTAAGCTGCCACCTGGGACCATGTGGGTATCTAAGGGCCTGATGACTATGTCTGGGTCCATGGTCTATATCAATGTCTGTGGCCAATGGTGCCATCAAAGGCCAAAGTGGCACCTTTCCATTTTAAAAGAAAAAAAACCTTACAGATATAAAAGAAGTCTAGGAGACATAAATATGAATGTGTAAGATTTCTCCATTTCTTGGGAATGGAGTGATGGCTCATCAGTTAAGAGCACTAACTGCTCTTCTAGAGGACCTGAGTTCAATTCTCAGTACCCACATGGCAGCTAACAACTGTCTGTAACACCAAGGTCTGTGTGAGAGTACCATGAACATAAAAATAAAAATAAATAATTTTTTAAAACATTTTGCCATTTCTCATCATTTATATAAATGCAATAAATGAATAAAGATACGCAAGTTTTTGCTGGGAAGAATTTTAGCAGAAAAGGCTGATAAATCAGAGAGGGTAATGAAAAGTCAAAAACCCAAATTGCATTACCTACATGTATAAAAGTACCAAAAAATTTAAAAGGCAGAGACCTAAATTTTATTTTCTGGCTAAAACTATAGAAAGGCTAGGGCCTCAGCAAGCCACATTCTTATAGTTACTTCTCTTTTTTTGTTTATCTGGACAGTCACTTAAAAAATGTTTTTTTTTTGTAATGTGGGGGTATTTATTTTTAGTTTAAAGGCTTAGAGTCTTTGGCATATTTTTTAGTAATGTAAGAAATCTGGCACAGTTTGTCAGTCGTTTCTCCTTGTGTCTTGAAGGGTGTTTGGTAATTTTTTCCTGCAGAGCAGGAACCCTTGGCTTTTTTGCCAAAGTTTAGAGGTCATTTTTTAATGGAACTTGTATGTCTAGTTTATATAGCATATTATTAAGCAGTCAATATAAGAATAGTTTTTTGTCTAGTAGCTAACTGTTGCCACAAAGTAAATTTTACATGAGGCTTTTTTAGTGCCCATTATTTTTTTGAGGTATATTGGTGTTGTCAGGAGCAGACTTGTCTCATTGTTTAGAAAAATTTAAGTTTTTAAAATATTTTAAATGCTATATTTTGTAGGTCTTTGAAGTGTTTGAAGACTAATTTAAATATATTTTTGTTTATAAAACTTAACTAATATGACTATAAGTTTGGTTATTATAGATGGTGTTAGTTTGTATTTTTTTATACATTATAATTTTAAATGAGTTACATAAACATTATACCATAAAGAAAAGTAGAATATATACAGCATAAAAATTTGATATTAAATTTGTATTATTATTTTTTAATAAATAATTTAAAAAAATTTATTTCTAAACAAGAGCAACTGCAAAATTTCAGAGTTCAGAACACATATATCATGTCCTAGGATCAAGCAGTAAATACTTAATCTATTAAAGTATCCCTGACAGTGGCTTGCAGAGAGTTTTATTAAGCACCTCTAATGGCACCACTATTAAGCTTATTTAATTCCTTTAAAGATGATGACAAAGTACCTGGCAAGTATAGTTTTTATTCAATTTTACCTCTTTCTCCCCCACCCTCTTTTCCAAAACTGGCCAAAAGACTAAGAAGCATGCTTTCTTGGACACTTTAGGCTTTCTCACTCTTCTCTGAAGGTCCTTTCCCTTTATGCCATGCAGCTGCTTGCCAACCTCCAGTGCAAAATGAATGGCATTCTTTCTTCTTCCCTACCTCCCTCCTCCCAGTAGCTGCCAAGATCTCCAGCTTGCTTGTTGTTTCTTCTCTCCAGTTCTAACTGTCCTCTAGCTTAAGAAAACAAAGCATTCCTAACCAAGGTGATTCAACTAGCTCTTCCAATTTCAATCACAACACTCCCTACCCGTACTCACTGTTTTAATCCAGCAATACTGGACTGAACTAGCCCTTGATAATATCATAACTGTTAAAATTAAACAGGAAATATGCATTAATATAAAAACAGCTCATGAAAACAACCATGAGTAGCACTGAGTAACACTGTCCAGGATATTTAAGATTACATGAAACTGAAGAGAGGTTCTCCTACCCTCTAAGCTACCAATACAACTTCCCACAATAGCTCAGAAAAGTTAGTTACTCCACTTCCCAAGCTATCCATGCTACTGCATGCACACTTACACCTTCAGTCACAGTTCCTTGATTGTCTTGCCCATCATCATCATCTTCTTCATCATCTGCTTCTCCTTTTTGAACAAATTCATTTCTTGTTCGAAGGTACAAATCCCAGAGTTTACAAGCAGCTTTATATTCAGGGGAATCTGGCTATATATTATCAAAAAGAAGAAAAAAAAAAACATTACTTTTATTGGTAATTGCTAGTTTTACAGAATCCTGTTCGACAGACACTGGTATTTTGAGGCAAATTTTAAATGCAATAATTATAATTACTTCAAAATTTTGTGATTAGAAGATACATGAAAATCCATTTTTTAAAAAAAAGTGTACATTTTAAAGGCATTCTGAAATAAATATACACAGACACTTGAGGCAGAAGACAAATGATTTGCTAACTTAAAATTGACTAATATAGGAAAGTCAAAATAAAGATTTGTTATAAAAGATAAAAATAACTGATGAAATAACTTCTATTTTATAATAGACTAACAGCAAATTTTAAAAAAATTGAAAGAATTTAACAATACAAATAAATACACAAAAGCAGAGAAAGGTTTCAAAGAAACAAAGATAGGTGGAAAGTCTAATGAAATAGCTGTTTCATTTCAAACAAAAATAGTGGTTGTCTGAAGAAAAACAGCTCCCATAGGCTCTCATGGAGTGGCATTATTGGAAGTATGGCCTTGTTGAAGGAAGTGTGTCACTGAGTTGAAATCTGAGGTTTCAGATACTCAATCTAGGCCCAGCGTTACTTTCTCTTCTTGTTTCCTGTCGATCTAGGTGTTAAGACTCTTAGCTAACTCTCGAGCACCATATATACAGTCTCTGTTTGCGTGCTGCCATGTCAATAATGAACTAATTCTTTGAACTATATAAGGCAGGCCCAATTAAATGTTTTCCTTTGTAAGAGCTGCTGTGATAGATTGGGATAGGGGCAGAGCACAGCACTGGAGAGACAGCTCAGTGGTTAAGAGCACTGACTGCTCTTCCAGAGGACCTGGGTTCAATTCCCAGCACCCACATGGCACCTCACAACTGTCTGTAACTCTAAGATCTAACATCTTCATACAGACATACATGCAGATAAAACATCAATGCAAATAAAACAAAAATAAATAATAAAAAAAAAGAGCTGCTGTGGTGATGATGTCTCTACACAGCAATAGAAAACCTGACCAAAACAATAGCCAATCCAAGTTCTACAAGAAGAAAAAATGGAGTATAAAACAATATATGAAAATATCAAGGCTGAAAAGTTCCCCTGTGGGGCAGGGGGAATCAAGATTTAGGAAGCCAAGCTCACAAGTAAAAACAAAGGGAAATCTAGATGCACCACAATAAAACCGAGAAAAGAAAGCCAGAAAAACAAATTAACCTTTAAAGAAATGGCAGCAGTAATAACAGATGACTTTATAGTCAACTTTTTTGTCCTGTGTGCTGAGGATCTATCTACCCTGAGACTTTGCACATGTTATGCAAGGACTCTATATGTAGCTCCAGCTTCCAGATAAGTTCTTAAAGAAATGAAGAAGAAGAAGAAGAAGAAGAAGAAGAAGAAGAAGAAGAAGAAGAAGAAGAAGAAGAAGAAGAAGAAGAAGAAGAAGAAGAAAGTTGGGTATAGTCACTTAAGTCTATAATCCTATTACTTGTAAAGCTGAGGCATAAAGATTGCCGTGAGTATGTAGACAGTTCAGACTGGATAGTGAACATCAAGATAGTCAGGGCTACACAGAGACCCTGTCTCAGAGCCACAGCAAAGTTGTAAATGTGAGTAAAAAAAATGCAAAATAATATTCATTTATAGAATTAAATTCTGCTACAAGGAACTAGGCAGCATGAATAAAAAGAGGTACTCAGAGCATTATTATTATAAAGTCTTGTTTATATTATTACAAAGCATAGTTTGCAAGTAGTAGTAACTGCTAATTAGCTCCCTCCTTTTTTTTTTTTTAAAACCTACATCACCCAGGTATTCTCCCATCCAAGTACTAACTAGGCCGAACCTTTGAACCTTGCTAGGCTTCTGGGATCAGATGAGATCTGGCTTATTTAGAGTGGTATAAGCATAGAGCAGCTCTCATTTTGACAAATTAACTTGGATCTTTAAATTTTCTTGAAGCTGAAGATACACCTATGGTACAGCATTTGGTTGGCATATGTGAAACCCTGAGATTTAATTCCAGCAGAAGTCTTTTTTTTTTTTTAAATAAAAAAAGAATAAAATACTTTACTAAGACTTTACAAATACTAAATTTTACACAGAATAAGTCAAAACTAAAATCAAAAGAAAATTTTTTAAAACTTTACAAAACAGTATGGTGTGGTGATGGTGTATAGCTTTAATCTCAGCATTCAGGAGTTAGAGGTGGGCAAATCACTGTGAGTTGGAGGTCATTGCCAGTTGTTATACAGAGAAAAATCTCTCTCTCAAAAAAAAAAATACAAACAAATAAATAAAAATGTATTCATCAAACAAACTACAAAAATTGAAGTTTGGAGCTATTCACAAGTAGATTGCCTTTTAAGGAGGATTAAATTCCAGCATTAAAAAAAAAAAAAAAAATTAAAACACATAATGCAAAAAGATATTTGAAACATAATTTTAAAATGCTGAGTATTTGCTGCGTGATGGTAGCACATGCCTTTAATCCCAGCACTTAGGAGGCAGAGCAAGGTGGATTTCTTGATAGTTCGAGGACAGCTTGGTCTACAAGAGTGAGTTCCATGATAGGCTCCAAAGCTACACAGAAAAACCCTGTCCTGAAAAACACAGCCAAATAAGCAAAAGAACAGTTAATATTCAAAATAGTTTTAGTTTCCATAATATAAAAATACAAAAATAGTAAGAGAAAAACAGGCAAAATATCTGAGCAATTTATGAAAGAAATGAAGCAAAAATGGCTAAAAATCATATGAACGATATCTCTTTATAAATAAAAGAACTGCAAGCTAGTAATATTAGTAATGCAAGTTTGAGACCAGCCAGCCTTGGCTACATATTGAGACCTGGTTTCAACAAAACAAAACAAAAAATTCCCCCCACAAATAAAAATCAAATAATAAAATAAGACAGAGAAACTACTACTTCTCTGAATGATTGCTAACTATTAAAAAGCTAGCTGGGGACTAACTCAGCAGTTAAGAATAGTGACTGTTCTTACAAAGGACCAGAGTTTGGTTCCAAGCACTCACACAACAGCTCACAACCATCCAGAACTCATTTTAGAGGACCTGATGCTCTCTTCTGGCCTCTGTGGGCATTATATATATGATGCACTTACATACATATAGGCAAAACATGCATACACATTATATGTGTATAATGTAATATATAATATATATATAATGTAAATTTAATATATCTTCTTAAAGTATACATAAAAAGATATGCATGTTATCTTTTTGTAAACAATCACTAGGCATGGTGGCATACACCTATGATCTTAGTTATTTCAAAATGAAGGCAAAAGGATCAGAAGTTCAAGGTCAGCCAATACCTATTTAGTTTTCTCAAATTAAATAAATAAAAGTTTTAAATTAAAAGATTTAATAAAACCAGACAATTACAAACTAGATACTTTCCAAATCTGATGCTTTCTTACCTTATAGTAGGCTTTTGCATTGTTAAAAAGCAACTGGAAGTCTGCAGTCAGCAGATTAACATCATCATACTCTTCCATTTTAAGTTTCTGTTGGATTTTCATCAAGTCAATAGGCTGAGAAACCACTTCGTAATAGTCTGGTTGATTTCTGTTAAAATTTAAGTATCTCTTAATGACACTAATCCAAAGCATTTCAAAACTATCTGTAATATCCAACACACAACCAACAAATCTAATTAAAAATTCACTAAGGGACTTACCCTTATTACTAGAGATAAAAGGAAATAACAAAAGCAAGGTACAGACAGATGTGCTTTCTCTTCAAAATATGCATTAGTTATATAAAAAAAACCCAAGTTTTTGATCAACGATCAACTTCATATGCTAAATGTCTAAGGTTAAAGGTACCAAAGCTAAACCCATGCCAATGGTATCTTCTAACAAAATTTCCTGATTTCCAAAGTGGCTCAAAACAAAAAACGAAACCTCTTTTTTAAAATTACACAATAAGCCAGGGATGGAGAGATGGCTCAGCGGTTAAGAGCACTGGCTGTTCTTCAGGGGGACCTGAGTTCGATTCCCAGCACCCACATGGCAGTTCACAACCGTCTACAACTCCAGTTCCAGGGGACTTGACACCCACGCCAAAACACCATCGCACATCAAATAAAGTTAAGATTAAAAAAAAAATTACACAATAAGCCAAAAAAAAATTACACAATAAGCCAAAAAAAAAAATTACACAATAAGCCAAGTGTAGTAGCACACGCTTTTAATCCCAGCATTTGAGAGGCAGAAGCAGAAACCCTAACCTCTGTGGGTTTGAGGACAGCCTGCTTGCTCTACACAGTGAGTTCCAAGACAGCTCAAGCTACAGAGACTCTGTCTCAAACAAACAAAAATTACAAAAAGAGTTTTCTTTCCCTACTTTGTGACCATAGAACCTTTTCTTGTCATGCACTATTACTTATACTGCTTCACAATCAATTAATAAAGAAAAAGATGCTTCTCAAATGGAAGGAACAGGAGCTACATCTAAACACAATGTATAAAAAAAAAAATTCAGATAGGGCTGTAACTACATGGCATGGTGATTGCCTAGCATTAACATAGCCCTAATTCAAGCCTCAACACCACCCAAATTGGGAAAAAGATGGAAAAACCTAGAGTAGTGACAGACAGCAGTTATACTCTGTGAGGAGAGACAAAGAGGGACACAAAAGCAATAATGAGAAGTTTTACGTTCTTAAGAGAATTCCTTGGGGTCCATGGACATTAATATTCTGTCTGGCTTTTTTTAAAGGAGTTCCACAGAAACAAGCAAACTTAAAAATGATCTGAATGATTACTTTCTCAAGTTCCCAAAAGGGTTCTTTAGTTCCCTTTTAGAGTATAGTATGTATAACAGAAAGGTTAATACATTCAAAGAATGTCATGGTCATTAGGGTTGAATCTCTTTTGAGAACAGGGCAAATCCCTTACAGTCATTCTTCTAGCATGTATATTTGCTTCTTAAATGTTTAACTCTGTCATAAAAGTCATAAGAACATGAATCGGCAAGGCATTAATCAGGTAAAGGTGCTTGCTTCTAAGCCTGACAACCCGAGTTCAGTCCCCAGAACCAAACAGTAGAAGGAGAACCACTTCCTTCAAGTTGTTCACTAACTTCAAAGCATGGACATTTGAATTGACACATGCACAAAACACATAAATGCAAAAAAAACTCTATCTAACTTTAAGAACATACTTATTTTCCAAACCAGTAGAGTAGCCTGACATATGTTTGCATGCTCATTTCCTAAAATCAAAAGACCACTATTCAAAACCAGAAAACAAACTTTGATAAGGTACCAATTTATTTGTTGGCCCTATTTATATTTGGCCAGATATATTTCAATTTTTTTCTTCACAGTGAAAAAAAAAAAACAAATCAAGCACAGAATTCTGTTTTAATTTTACTTTCTTATTTTCCTTCATTCTAAATAGTTATTCAGCTTTCCTTTATTTTCATTACATACTAGTTACTTTGTAAAGCATTAGTCAATTGGAGTGTTTCTTCTGCTTTCCTGTTGAAAATTTAGCCATGTTCTTTATAAGACAGAGTTTACCAGAGGTGATGTGACAGCTGCTCACTCTATCTTAGCAGATACTACAAGATTTTGTTTTGTTCTATTACTCTGAAAAGGTTACCTTTGATCATGGCAGTGTCTGCTACTGTATCATTTGTATGTTATGGGGAGATATCGTCAGAAAGTCCATTCCTAATCATACTTTCAATTTACTTATTATTTTCATATGGATTCCTGAGTTGCTAGTATACTAAATGGGCTAAAGACTATTATAATAGCAATGACTATTATTTTTAAGACAGGATCTCATCTATTCAGCCCTGGCTGTCCTGAATCTCACCATGCAGGCAAGGCTGGCCTTGAACTCAGAGACATCCACCCACATCTCAATGCTACTACATATGGCCTATGTTAATATCAAACTGGTTCAATATCTGGCCACTGGGTGGCCTTTTAAGGTAGCTTCTATATTTTGCTTTTTTGTTTGTTTGGTTTTTTTGAGACAAAGTCTCATTATATAGTCCAGATTGACCTGTAACTTGCTATGTAGCTCAGGCAGGCCTCCCAATCATGATCTCCTGTAGTCAGAAGTTTTTTGTCTCATCTGGGCCCTGAGATCTGGGCCTGCAGTCACTTAGTCGTAAATAATCACATAAAGGCTTATATTATTATAAACTGTTTGGCCCATGGCTTAGGCATATTATTTAACTCTTATATTTAAGTTAACTTATTTTTTTTAGAGTAGTATTTTTATCTTTTTTTCATCTGTTGGCATTTTTGTTCTGCTTTTTTGTTTTTTAAATTTTTGTCTAGCAGCCCCACCTCTATTTTTTATATGTCTAGCCTCTGGCCAATCAGCAATTTATTAAACCAATATTTACAGTAACAGATATTTGTAATATATAAAATGTAGTCTCACAACAATCTATCTGCCTCAGTCTCCTGAATGATAGGAATATAAGCTGGCAGTATTTATTTTCTATGATCTTCTAACATGTCATCACTTTCCATGTACTTGTTTATTTCCTGGTACCATACAATTCTCCAGTATCATCTCTTTTCCTACCTTTTTTTTTTTTTTTAAGAAAAAAAAAAATTGATTGATTGATTGATTTATTATGTATACAGTATACAGAAGAGGGTACCAGATGTCATCATAGATGGTTAAAAGCCACCATGTGGTTGTTGGGAATAAAACTCAGGACCTCTGGAAAAACAGTTGGTGCTCTTAACCTCTGAGCCATCTCTCCAGCCTTCTTTTCCTACTCTTAAAATTAGGTAGAAATTCAGGTACTTTCTAATGGTAAGTAGTATTGAAAAAATAAGATGTTAGTGCTATACGTGCTCATTTCTACTGGGAGGTTATTAATTTGATGCTGTCTCAGTAGTAAGAGTTAGGGAATATAGATATGCTTATAAATAAATATACTTGTAAATAGCTCTGCAATATATGTAGATTCATTAGAAACCATGAATTCTGCTGGGCATTGGTAGGATAATCTTTTAATACCAGTACTCAGGAGACAGAGGCAAGCAGATCTCTCTGAGTTCCGGGCCTGTCTGGTCCACAAAGTGAGTTCCAGGTCAGTTAGGGCTACACAGAAAATTCGTCGTCTCAGGAAAAAAAAAAAGAAAAAAGAAAAAAGAAACATGAATTCTAATCCAACATAGGACTCATTCTAACTACATGGCTCACTCCAGTTTTCTTTTTCTATTCATATTCCCCTTCTCAAGTAGTGAGAAACGTTTTCAATGTGTTGATATATATGACTGCTCTCTATACAACAAATTATGTTATCCTACCTCCAACCCACAAAGCTATCATCCTGCTTAGACCTGAAACTCTGTCTGTACTGGGCTGCACACCCTGTGGAGGCCTTCCTTATACCCCACTCAGCTCCCACAGTCTCAGGACAGACCACTACTAGTACTTCTCTCCCAAATAGCATTATTTTCATTCTTCTTCCACTTAGGTTCAACACCTCCAACACAAAACTGTATAGTTCCACCTCTTGTCTTCCCTATGGATACCTACTTTGTTCAATCTTACCCTAGTTGCTTCTGAACTTTATGAATTTTAAGAAAGGAAAGAAAGAGAATAAATTTAACTTTTAGAGATTTATATCAAGTACTTTTAATTTTAATAAAAGTATAAAATAAAATGCTAGGGCTAAAGAGATAGCTTAGCAGTTTAAAGTGCTTTCAGCTCTTCCAGAGGAATACTGTTTAGTTCCCAAGTGTCCATGTGAGATGGCTTCCATCAGTGGGCAACAACAAAGAACCACCTTGGCCTAATATTGATATGGTTAGGTGGTATTGAAAGACTTTCTCAGAAGGAACATTAAGATCTTGATAATTTGAGGGGCTGGAGAGATGGCTCAGCGGTTAAGAGCACCGTCTGCTCTTCCAGAGGACCTGGGTTCAATTCCCGGCACCCAACAACTGTCTGTAGTTCCAGTTCCAGGCAAACACCAAGGCAAATAAATAAAGTTTAAAAAAAAAAAAAAAAGATCTTGATAATCTGATATCCAGTTTATTCTTTCTTGCTAATGTTTTATGCTTGTAGGTAGACAATATCTGTAAACAACTGAGAACCCACTAAGGACATGTACCTTAAAGAGATAAGCAAGAAAGTGCTTCATAAACAATTTTAGAATTACCACACTAACCAAAGGAAAAAAAAAGTGTTGGATCCTGAGATATGATATCATCAAATAGTTATCCTTTACTTTTAAAATGCATAGCTTTACATATATTTTCACTAAAATCAAACATACACAATACTATAAAAGAGCTGGGAATATAGCTTGAGCTTAAAAGAGTCTAGCATGTACAAAACCATAGGTTTATTTGCCAATACTGCAAAAACTAACAAATAATAAAATCAAAAATATAAACCAGACTCAATAACACAAGTAATTTTTTATAAACCCATTCAGACTTTTCTCTCTACAGGTATATGCAAACAAAATTTAACATAAATAGCATTGTGTAGTACACATTCTTTTGTAACAGCTTTTCTCCTTCTGTAACAGGTAAGGATACCCTGACATTATATGACTACAGAGAACAGTTTAAACTAAGGTTTAAACCAGAACACTAAGAAACACTAACCGTGATGTGCAAGGCCGGCTACCTACTCCAAAGCCACTCTCCGTTCTCCGAGGATGACGGCATTTAAATCTACAGACCATATTCCCCGCTACAACTACTACACCTACATTCTAGCCAACACAAAAACTAAGGTGTGACATGTTCGGGTCACATCCTTAATGCATTTATTTTTCCCTGCTATCTGAGGGTAGTTACAGGGAATCACCTTGGATTATGATACTCCAAGGACAGAAGAACAAGGACACACAGGACTTGGTCCTGGAAGACTTTGCAGGACAGATCTTCTAATACAAAAATATTTTCTCTTTTGCTTCAGCTATGGTTACAAGTAATCAGGCCTTAATACGTCTAAAGTTACCAAAATAAAGTCTCAAAAAGAGATTCATAGTCAGTTGTGGTGGTGGCTCATACTTGTCTTCACAGTACTCAGGAGTCTGAAACATAAAAGCTTGAGAAAAACATGTATTTTACAGAGCCACTTAGGCACAGGGCCCACATCTTCAAAACTACAAGGAACAGTGCTCCCGCTTCTATAGTCTGTATCTGTACTTCTCAGTACTAGGGGGCTGATAGAAAGCAGTAAGCAGAGGGCATATATTTTTCTTTAATGCTTATTTTTAATTGTATGTATATGTGTCAGTGTGGGTTTATGCATGTAAGTGCAATGCCTATGGAGGTCAGGAGAGGAAGTCAAAACCCCTGGAGCTGAAGTTCCAGGTGGTTCTGAGCTGTCTGAAAAGGGTCCTTTAAAGAGCAGTACAACCTCTGAATCCCTGAACTAGCTCTATAGGTCCCAGGTGATACCTTTTGTATGAGGGGTTTTATGTATACCAATATGATGTTCTTTTATGTAACATAATGGTTAAGAACATAGGCATCATAGAAACACGAGTTTGAACTGATTATCTTTTAGAACTTGAGAAAGTTCCTATCTAGAAACTATGATGTCAATTTCTAAAAAGCATTATAGAGAATGCTTGGCACTCAAGCAAGTAAGATGACTTAGTAGGAAAGGCAACTGCCACCAAGCTAACAACCAAGTTCAATCCTAGGGACCCACAGGGTAGAAGGCAAAAATTAAACTCTTCCATATGCACAATATAGCACATACACGCACACAAATAAATATACAAATATCTTGATAAATAAGACTAAAATTAAAAGACTAACTGAATCCCAGACTTAAACTATTCCTTATGAAAAAAAACTCAATTACCAAACACTTTACCTGTAGAGCCTATATCAAATCCTCCCACTGTTTATAAGTGTTTCCAACTTACCTCCTCTTTGGTGCCCTAATAAACAGCTCACAGAGGAGTCTGCCCTGTTCATCCTTATAGTCTCGGATGGTGTTATAAAGTTCATGGCACACAGCAATCTACACAAAGTAAGAAAAAAAATCATCACAAAGTCAACAAAATCCAATGAAGGCCTAGGGATTATCAACAATTCTTTAATAAAAACATTTCCATAAAAGAAAAACCTCAAATTACCCAGTGGCATCCTAAGGCTGAAATATAGTGAAAGGACATATTCTTTAAAACAATGTTTAGGAGGCAGAAACACAAGACAGCTCTACTTTAAGGCCAACCTGGTCTACACAGGGACTTGTAGGCCAGCCAGTGTTATATAGTAAAACCCTGTCTCAAAACATCAAAATAAACAAACAGAAAATACTGTTAAGTTTGTCTAAGTTTTGTTAGGTCTGTATGTTATATTATGATATCTCCTTTACCCGGTGGTGGGAGACACTTAGAGGGGGTCCATATGGAAAGACATTATTATTATGAAGAGAAGGCGAAGAGATGGAGAGATGGAAGGGGGAGGGAGAAGGAGGGGGTTGAGGAGCAGGCCCTCTAGCAGGTGGGAGAAAGGAAAGACACAAAGAGAGAGGAGTCGAAGGTAGGAATTCTTAAATGGAGCTTGATGTCAGAACTCAGGGTGGGGCCAGACTATTTGCCATTGACCAGGTGTGGCTTCAGGGTCGAGAACAGAGCGTCCCCCTCCCCCTCCATTTCTTAGTACAGGTACACACCATCATGTCTGACTATAATTTTCTTTTAAACTCAATTAGCTCATGGGCCCACACCATGCTCGAGGTCCAGGGGATCTGACACTCTCTTTTGGCCTCAATGACACTGCATGGACAAGTGCCTTTAGATATACACAGGCAAAAAAATTCATACTAATAAAACAATGAAAATCATTATTATATTAAAAGTCATCTAAGCTGGGCATAAGGACATACAACCTTAATTCTAGCACTCAAGAGTCTAAGAATTTTTGTATATTCACTTGTTCATATTACACACTGAACTCCCTATGCTCCAAGTGAAAACAGAGCTAGCCTCACATAACTGTGGTGGTGTATATAATAAAAATAGCCTGAAATATCAGAGGACAGAGCCAAGCCATGAAGGTCAGAGAGTGTGCTGACCCACACCTGTAATCCCAGCTCTAGAATAGGAAGTAAGACAGCTAAGCAGAGGGAGCAAAGGAGGAGTTCAGCTTTCCCTGACACTTCCCTGAGGGGCTGAGGAGAGGTTGGAGTCAGAGAAGACAAGCTGAGGGGTTAGCTAGGTGAAAATTTGCTATAGCTTGTTTCTCTATTTCTCTGATATTTCAGCCTTTCCAATATTCCAAATAAAATTCGGGTAGTACATAACCATATCTCAATCTCCTGAACAGTACTCACTATATGACAAACACAATTTTTTGTTGAATGAATATCTAACACAAAACACTGTTATTTGCATTTCAAAATATACACTATTACTGTTAAAACTTGTGGCTCAATATATACTTTTCATAGGAAAACTAAACCTTCAAACCAGAGAGAAAAGAAGGCTATGTAGCTCGACTGCTTCAAAGAAGGAGTGTATGCAAACCATGAGAAAGAGCCATCTCAGTTACTCACAGGATCTACTGTTGGAAGATTGGACAGTCTTCTCCTTTTCCTGCTTGGGCCTGGTGTGGGCACAGAATGGTGCCCATCATCAAAGTCTCCACTGACACTGCTGGAAGGGGAGGTAGCTCTTCTTCTCTTGGAACCCATGGAATCCAATTTCTTCTATAAAAAATAATTCGCCAAGTACTTATATTTAATCTTCAACAATGTCAACAAACTCTCAGCTAGGCATATACTACAAAGCTTCTGGTTCACTAAAGATAGTCTGTTCCAGAGGAATTTAATTAGCTCTAAGTCCTTTTGTTAATTTAAGTCCTAGACTTCAGTGTTTTTAGCCTTTTACTTATCAGAATGCTACCCTTTCAAACTCTGATAGGGCAATTTTGGCAGAAGCGTACACATTTGTCAATAATTCTAAATTACTCAATCACTCCTTGCCCCAGATTGTTCTGGAATGTAGCTTCCCAATACATATGTAGTTTTTAAGTATATATTGTTTTTCATGTTTATGGGTGTTGTGCCTGCGTAAGTATCTGTATATCATATGTATGCTTGACGCTGGAGTAGGCCAGAAGAGAGTGTCAGTTCTCCTGCAATCAAAGTACAACTGGTTGTTAGCTGCCAAGTAGAGTGCTGGGAAATGAACCCAGGTCCTCTGGAAGAACAGCCAGCATTCTTAACCACTGAGACATATTTCCAATCCCCCATGTGTAGTCTTTAACAGTGTACTGGAAACACTGATCTCTAAGATCCTGAGGCAGTCAAATAGGCAGGAGGTACATAGGCTCTAAGCTCATTACAAACATGAGGGTTAACAGCCTCCTCTGCTTTCCTCCACGTTTTACAATTATACACCCATTACCTAAGCAGGCCATAGTGTGGAAAACAAAACTAAGAAGCAGTACCTAAGGCAATGAGTGGTGCCACAGGGGGTGGAGCAGTAAACTCTCTAGCAATGTACAAGCACCCTAAAAATGAAGTTCCCACTTAAAGCATAATTCATAAAAATATCCCTATAAAAAAAGTAATTTTTGCTGTATCTGGGGAGAACAAGCAATCTGTACTTTGGACTGTTCTATTATGTCTTCCCTTTCAATCCTACGATGTACACTATACTCACAGATTTTGAGAATAGCTTTAAGATGATTGGAAAGAACATGTTATATATACATGGGTTCTTCAGTACTGTGTGGACATTTGGAAGCACATAAACATTTGCTCTGACTTAGGCTGACTGACATTTTCATTTGTTTTCTGGCTTCTGGTATTTATTGCTAGCTGCAGTACTAGAGAATGAATGTAGGGCCTCATACGTGATAGGAGAGCACTCTTACCCTAAGCCATCTCTTATCCAGAACTCTCTCATTCTCATTCTCTTTCTGTCTTTTCCCCGTCCTTTAGAACTGTCCACCTTTTTTTTTTTTTTCTAAGTTGTTTATTAAACCTGGAGTATGCCTAGTCAGTGAGCGCCTGAGACCTTCCTGCCTTGCCCTCCAGTGAGGGTACTACGGAAATTACCATTACACATAGCTCCTAGGTGGGTGCTAGAGATCTAAACTCAGATCCTCATGTTTATAACAGCAAGTACTTTACCCACTAAGATATCTTCCTAACCCCCATAAGACACTATACTTTGCTGGGCATGGTGGTGAAGTAAGGCAGAAGCAAGGAGAATCTCTGTAAGCTCAAGGCCAGTCTGGTCTGCATATTAGTTCTAGGCCAGCCAAAGCTACATAGTGTCTCAAAAACAAAAACAAACAAAAACAAAAACAAAAAAAAAAAGGGTATAGACTGAGGAAGTCCTACAATGCTTACAGAATTTAACTGCAGCATCAAATAGTGCATTGTAATTTCAAAAGCTAAAAGTTAACAGCAGACACAGTTTCACTCAACATTTCATTTCAAGAAATTCAGACACTAGGAGCTAGACCAAAAAAAAAGAAAGAAAGTAGAACACTGGCTGCCAGTACTACAGAGAGGAAAAATTGGGGATCTCCAGGAAACAGACATCAAGAACAAAACCAAAACAAACAAGAGTCTCTTAAGAAAAGGGGTCTCCTAGCTCTTGCTGTGTTTAAAACACTGTTTTAAACAGAACCTACAGTGATCATGCTCCCTCTCCTAGGTTGTGATTTGTTACCAAGTATATGAGTTTGAAATTGACTAAAAATGGGTAAAAGCCTTGTACAAACTTGGGCCCCAAATACCCAGGTTCTGTTGCTGTTCACTTTATAAAAGACTGCTAACTGATCTGTAATTCCTCAAGTAAATGAAATAAAGGACTAATCCCCAGAAACACTGATAAACACAGGAGGGATTCAGATAGGAAAAATTACAACAATTCAGAATGTTGGAAGGGAAAAGGTAAAGAATGACAGAAACGGAAAAGGGTGAAGATGATCAGTAATTTACCAGCTTTACCAGAGCACAACCAGCGCCTCGAAAAGCCAATCTCCTCATTATGTCTGAAGGGCAAATGAAGCCAGTCAGAGAAGGTAGGGTTTTACAAGTACTTATTCTGTTAGTTTACTGAGAACTGAAAGAGAAGAACAAGGTAGAGAAAAGGGAAATAGGAGTATAAATGAGTACAAACAGACAGAAAACATAACATTCAAGTAGAGCTGCTAAAGAAAAAGAAACAGTTATCAGTTCCCAAGTACACCTGACATTTCTTCCATTTAAAAACCAAATGCTTCCATATTCTTAGAAATGTCTCACTGAGTTTCACCTTTACTCACATGAAATGACTGTCAATTCCAGGAATGAAGCATGCCTGCCCAAGTGCCCCCTAGTCAATAAGAGCAGAGTTCAGTCACAGAGCTGGGATGGAGAGTGAACACATGTGGGGAGGCTCACATGGGACAGACACCAAGTGTTGGCAAGCTGGAACAAACCAAGAATGGCTCATGAGAGCAAACTCTACAAAATTCTTCATCCCCTCCACCCAAGAGTCAGAGAAAAACATTTCTTTCCAAAAGTTTTATCTGCATTGGAAAGACATAGCATTTAAGTTTAGCAGGGCTTTAAAACGTCTTCAATTATTTTATCAGTTCAAAATTACTGCTTTTTATAATGCACTGGAAAGCAAATGACAAAAAAAATGTAAATTATTAGTGCTGAATATGTTGTAGTTTTAGGTAAGATAATAGCCAAACTCCTTTAATCATTAATACATTTTCAAAAGATATAAGGGAAGAATGGTTTTCAATTTTTCTTATCCAAAGTACACATTTTAACATTCAGTTTGGAAGAAAAAATAGATCTGTACTCAAGAATCCTAGACTTTCCATCTCTAATTATCTGTTTGATGCTACCCAAATCACATCCTCCCGAGTCTATTTCTTCATCCTTAAATAAAAACAAGGATTGGGCAATAGCTGAGTTGGTAGAGTGGTTGCCTAGCAGGTGGCAGGCCCAGCGTTCAATCCATAGCACAACATGGAACTAGACATGGTGGTGTACAAATTTAATACTAGCACTGAGTGGAGACAGAAGCATAAGAAGCTCAAAGTCATTTCAAAACAAAACACCAAAAATTGAGAACAGTAAAGTATACCCTTTGACAGTGAAGAAACAACACACATAAAATCTGAAATTCCAAAGCAAAACTCTTAAGCTCTCTAGGCACAAGAACTGGATCTTCTTTATTTTTGTAGCTGCACCCTATAAAATAGTGCTGGAAATAAAATAAATGTACTAAAAATGCATGAGATGTTTAAAACAAACATTTGTGTAATTTTAAAAGCCTCTAAGCATTACTTCAATATTTACTTATAAGCAAAAATTAAATGATTCTGGAATCTAATTCTAGATAAGGATAGCCTTATTTACAGCCAAAACTCTAAGAATCTGACAATGAATATGGACCCTTTAAGGGGACAATAAACATTTTAGTGGTTTAAGGAGATAGCAAAGTCAAAGTGCCTGCCATGCAAGCATGAGGGCCAAATACATGTAAGTTTGGCAAAGCTGTCCAGGACCTGTGAACCCAGCACTGAGGGAACAGAGGAGGGTAAAGTCAGGAGGATCACTGGGTTTTGCTGGCAGCCAGTGTAGTCAAAGCCCAGCAAGCTCCAGCACTGGCTAGCAATACACACATAGTGCACAGCCAAATATAGAGGCAAAATATCCAAACACATAAAATAAAAATGAATAGATCTCAAAAAGAAAAAGTACAAAGCAATAGAGGAAGACAATGCCATGGATCTCTAGCCTGTACATACACATGCATACATATACAAAATAAGTTTGGTTTTTTTTTTAAAGAATACTTAAAAATGTGTAACTGTGCAAGTAAAATAGCTAGTATGGCCAACTATTTGACAACTTAACTAACTTTTAGTATTCTGGGTTTTTCAGTAATATTTAATATTGCAACTCACACTTAAACAAACAAAACTCTTGGTTAAGAAGATGACTCAAAGACCAAAAGAAACAAGCAATTATAATCATACTTCCCACAGGAAAACCACCCATATCGTCATTCAGGCCTTTAATACTTGTGCCTCAGTTGTCTTTTGTTGGTTTTCCTTTTTGCAACATGGTTTCATACACCCCAAGTTGGTGTTGAACTCAGGACTTGAAATACTGAGTCTCCTGCCTCCATATGCCAAATGGATTACAGCCATGTGGCACTAAGATCAACTTTATGCAGTGCTGAGAAACTGAATCTAGTGCTTCATACATGTACAAGCACTCTACCAACTTAACTTCAAACAACCCAACTGTCTTTTCCATAAACAAAGTGATAAAAACCATATATTCTGCAACTGTGGTCTATTGTAAAGAAGACTACCAAGTCAGCATTCCTCTTCATGATGTTTGATGTCCTAATAATGGTCTGTAACATAAATATATAACCTACTTATCTAGAGGAGTCTGGCAAAGTACCATCATCTCAGCTATGGTTTACACCATAAGGGACAAGTCGTCAAGATTCTTCTATTCCCACTGGTGCCTTTGCACAAACACCTTTTTTTCACTGTTTTAATCCCAAACGTGTCTTCAAAAGATACTACACTCATTTCCTGCACCCTCCAGTAGTGGCCCATGCATGTAAATGTATTCAGGAGACTGAGGCAAGACATCATAAGGTTGAGGTCAACTTGGCAACAAAGACCAAGTCAAAGATTAAAAAAAAAAGGATACTTTTACTGTCTTTCATTTTGGACCTTAAAAACTACTAAAGCAAAAGCTATATTCTTTCATCTCTACACCAAGTACAATGTGCTTCTGAATTATAATTGGGGAAAGAACTACTACTTAATGAGGGAGAAAAAGAATTACTTTTTTGTGCTGGCTAAAGAGCTCACTATGTAATTCAAGCCGGACTGAAACTTTCCACTACTGCCTCGACTTCCCAACAGGTGTATTCTACTGTGCCTGGCTCATAAAATCATTTTGGAAAAGTTTGGGTTAAGATAGCTTAAGCCAACATACACTTCTACAATTATTCGTAGAATTTCTGTATCTTCCCTATTATGTATTTGTCATTTGTTTTCCAGAAATTTCGTACTTTTCCTCATCTTTCAAATAAAAGTTTTCCTTTAATATTAACACTCACTTCTTTTTCAGAAAGTAAAAAAAAACTTTGAGGCGGAAAATACTTTTAAAAACAGAAAATACAGTTTAAAAAACCCCGATTCGTCGTGACGTTGTAGATAAGAAACTGAAGTATCTAACCTCTAAATAAGTATGTCTCACTGACAAAAAAACAAAAACAAAAACAAAAAAATCGGTTTGGGCAATCACACGAAAAGAGAAAAAAGCACAACCAGAAAATTAGGAAGAGTTTTTTCGAAACGCACAAGAAACAAAAAAAAAAGAAGGCCTTCAGAGGCGGAGAAAAAGAAGAGTTTGCCCGACCTGTCACTGGTTCTGGGGGCTAAAAGAAACGTTGACAGCTTTGAAGACGCCCCGCGACGGGCGGGAAGAGCAGCGCGGGGAGTTTCCGGGCCTTGGTTAGCCTTTGTCCCGCCGGCAGGTGCGGCCAGGCTGCAGGGCCTGTCCCTACGCCCGCCGTCGTGCCCCGCCCCGCGCCCAGTCCGACCAGCGCGTCCGCACCGAGGGGCGGGGCCTCCGCCGCGGCTCCAACCCGCCCGGGCCCACACAAAGGCCCGGCAGCTGGCCGACGGGAGCGGCCCCGCCCGCCCCGGGCCCGGCCTTACCCCGCCGCTCCGCCGCCTGCAGCCCCGGCCGCGGTCCCCGACCGCCACGCCCCGCCCCGTGGCCGCCACGGCTGCTACTGTTCCTCTGGCCGCGGCCGCTGCCGTCGCTCCGGCACCCGCCGCCCTTACCGCCCTCACCCCTCCCAGTGCTGCCGTAAATCCAACCTGTGGCCGCCAAGCAATCCCGACTCTGTGCGACAGGGTGTGCGCGCGCACGCGACAGAGCACCGCCACACTTTACGGCAGTAGCTTGAGTGCGTTACGTTGCCCTGAGCGTTCATTTCGCACGTGGCGCCCGAGAAGGCACGATCGAGTTTAGACATCGGCTTCTGAAGCGCCCCCTGCCAACATGAAGCGACCGAGTGAGTAGGGTCGGGATCTGGGTGTAGTGTGCGAACAGGGCAGGTCGCTCTTTCTGGCAGAGGACTACGGCAAGCCATGGCTCCGCTTCCTGGTAGAGCTGAGGGTTGTAAGGCCCAGAGGCCCGACTTCGTTCTTGTTCAACAGCCTGCTCTGTAGAAGGAAAGCTAGGCCTTTATAAAGTGCAGACTAAGCCAAGTTTGTGTGATTAACGTGTTTGCGCCTGTTTTATTTTCTTTCGTATAAGAACTGCTTAGAATTCCTGTCGGTCGCCTGTGGTGGCACGTGCCCGTAATCCCGTACACGGAAGGATAATGGAGTAGGATCGGAAGTTTGCAGCCACGCTGGGCTGTGTACTAAAACCGCTTCCACGCTTTGAGATTCGTGGTGCTTTTCTCTAGAAGCTGGTTTCACTCTGTATCTGCTGGGTCAAATTGACTGAGGTCTGAAAGTGGAGCATGTACTATTATTAAACCCCGGCATAATTTTGCACAGAAGATTGATTGAAGCGGGATCTGTGTAGCCCAGGCTACCCTTAAATTCCCAATCCTCTTGGTCTCAGCTTCCAAAGTCCTGTGTCATATATGCATGTGTCTGTTTGTCTTCCAAGCCCTCTCCATGAGTCTTATCTAAAGTGGTGGTTGAATTTACTACAAGAACAGTACTCCAAAACATTGTGGCCGTCAGAATTTACATACAAGGCTTAAAATTTTCAACAGTTTTTTCAAAACAGTTTTTTCAAGAAGGCCAGGAATACGGATAAACTCATAAAGGCACAATACCCAGGTTTGAATCCCAGCACCCACGTGTTAGCTCACCATTTTCCAGGGGGAAATGAAGCCCTCTTATGATTTCCTCTGCAACAGCATTGCATGTATAAGGTTTATGCCCCGACAAGAGCAGGCGAGAATATCTATACACATAGTTTTCAGAAGTTAAAAAACAAAACTAGGTTTGCTGCTCGGGTATACAGTCTTTCTCTAGTTGGCTTTTTTTCTGTTTTGTTTTGGGCAGAGTTAAAGAAGGCAAGCAAACGTATGACCTGCCATAAGCGGTATAAAATTCAAAAAAAGGTAAGTGTTCCTGGGAGACCTATACCAAATGGATTGCCGTGTGATTTTGCATCCACTTTCCTCCATGGGGAAATATTACAATGATTTAGGATTAGACATGGATACAAACTCTTAAACATCAAGAATGTAGCTGTGGGAAAGTGAAGTATGACTGCTCACTGTCATATCTTTACAGAGAGCTTCTGAGTGGTTTTATGCATATATATGTATTCTTTGTATTAATTCCAGATGAAGTTACATTTTTCTAGGTTGTTTCACATGGAGTATAAATTGTGTCTAAGATTGGCTTATTGCCAAAATTCTAAGTGGTAGAGTGTTTTTGTAGGGTGAGTTTTTTTTTTTATATATATATATACAATACTAAGGATCGAACCTCATGAATGCTAGGCAAACAGCCTCCTCCAGCCTTACAGTGTTGTTGTTAATAGGTCCGAGAACATCATCGAAAATTACGGAAGGAAGCCAAAAAACGGGGTCACAAAAAGCCCAGGAAGGACCTTGGAGTTCCAAATAGTGCTCCCTTTAAAGAGGCTCTTCTTCGTGAGGCTGAGCAGAGGAAACAGCAGGTAAATTGTGCAAGCTGAAACTTCCAGGAGAGTGGTTTGCAGAGTAAACTAACACCATCAGTCTCCAGCTCATTCTTTTCTTTTATGGCTCTGACACAGCTTGAAGAACTAAAGCAGCAGCAGAAACTTGAGAGGAAAAAAGAACAAGAGGGGAAAAGAAAACTTGAGGTTAATCCCAGTGATGAGCAATCTAATGTGGACCCTCAGCAGGTAGGATCAGCTCTCCATAAAAATGAGTTGGGCTCTGTTGTCTCCCAATATACATCAAGTATATTGCCTGTAGTCTTCTGTGTAAATGTTAATATACTGGTGGAAGCTGCAGTTTCTGATTTTAACTATCTTTTCCTTTAATTTTTGTATGTTTTAGGAATCTGAAGAACCCAAAAGCAAAAAAGCTAAATCAGGAAAACAGAATCCAAAGAAGATTCATTGTCAGGAACTTAAAAAGGTATCTTAATATAGGTCAGTGTCAAAAATGGCAATGAGACTTTGAAAACTTGAGAGCTCTTTTGTGAAGTGGGAATGCTTAGAAGTTGTTGCAGTCAAGAGGGTGGGTAGGTTTTTAATGCATTTTCCTCAAAGCATTGTCAACACTGACATTGATTTCCTAAGCTCACTCTTCCCTGTTGCCAGAACTTGTCCATGCTTCCTGTAGTCTTAAGGCCTGTCAAACTACACAATGCATAAAGAACAATAGTCCTTTGTTCTGACCTGATCAGGTTGTTTCCACTTTGGAAACCCATGATTCATATTTGACTTTTAATATGTAGAAAATATTGTCAAGATTCTTCCTATTAAAAAGACATGGAGATCCTGTTGGGATTACTAAACAAAGAATGCTGTTTTGGTGGTTTCTTATTTGACAGGTAATTGAGGCCTCAGATATTGTGTTAGAGGTTTTGGATGCCAGAGATCCTCTTGGTTCCAGGTGTCCTCAAGTAGAAGACACTATTGTCCAAAATGGTCATAAAAAGCTGGTGCTTGTATTAAATAAATCAGGTGAGTGGAAAGTATCACCTTTGTCTCTTGTGTGCGCTTGTGAGGTATGAGGAAAATATCTGAACAGTCTGATTCTCCCTGAAGACTGATAAGATCCAACTCTGACCTCAACAGAGCCAATGTATGTGCACTCTGGTTACCAAAATAAGTTACTATATGGGACAAAATAAATAAAATAGTTCTGTGTCTGGGTGGGCTTGATGAGCAGGAAAAAGAGAACCCAGAAGACTTACAGAAAAAGAATTTGGAGAACTGGCTAAGTTTGAATATAATAAATTCCAGCAATGATTTTTAAGCCTCAACAGATTTGGGGGAGGTATTTTGTACAGATGAATGTAAGAAAGTGATTTAAACTCAGAAGTTAGGCTTAAAAAGCTACTGCTATAGTGAAGGCAAATTCTGGAAACATGGGCATAGATTGACCTGGTGCCTATTTAGAGTAAGTTGTATTGGGAATAACAGGACACTGAGGTTTAAATGCAGCTAAGTTCGTGCAGTGCCCACCAAAAGGTGGGTTGCTGCCTGTTAAAACCACCAAACTAAAGTAAGACTTTTGCTGATCCTTACCAGATCTAGTACCAAAGGAGAATTTGGAGAACTGGCTAAGTTATTTGAATAAAGAAATGCCAACGGTGGTGTTCAAAGCCTCAACAAACATGAGGAGCAGAGCAAAGATACATAAGGTACACTGTATTGTTGGTAGGAACTGTTGTCCTCAGGTTTGTGATGATTGAAATATGATGAGTATGCAAAATGTTGATTAAGATGAAAAACAGTAAGATCCAACTCTGATTTCATCAAAACATCATCTGAAGGGCAGTAGAGGCATTGCTTTTTCTAAGAGCTGGACTCTGGTGCCAGACTTACTAGGTTTCACCTGATAGTATTTGCCAGAATTATTAAAACTACTGTATTATGGATTTTTTTTTTTTTCTCCTAATGTCTAAAGGCAAAGAAGAAAGTTCCATTACAAAGTAAAATCTGCTGTGGCAAGGAAGCTCTCTGTAAGCTTCTTCGAAGTTTTCAGCAGTCATGTGGAAAAGATATTCAGGTGGGAGTAATTGGTGAGTTTCCTTCAGCATGTTTAACCTATGTACCATTTAACTCTAAAGATACTTAGACAAGGACATCACATTGTGAAGTGTGAATAGGCTAATTACAAAAGTTCGTTCTCAAATGCTAATTCTGGCTTAACTCACCAAAAACATGTAAATATCTACCAGCTTCAAGGAGCTGACATCTCAGCTCTTAAAGAGGCAGAGCACTCAGCTGATACAGGCAAGGCAACTACCAGAAAATGTGTTTTATAATCTGAGTTTGCATTTATCCGTAGGTTTCCCAAATGTGGGGAAAAGCAGCATCATTAATAGCTTAAAAGAAGAGTGGATATGTAATGTTGGAGTTCCCATGGGACTTACAAGGTAAATAAAATTCAGTAATTAGACATCAGTTTAAAAAAAAAAAAAAAAAAAAAGCTGGTACTGGGCTAGGTGGAAAGGCCCAGCTGTCTCAAAGAAAGTAGTATTTGGACCTGGTCTCAAGCAGATAAACAAGTTTGGATATGTTGTACTGAAACATACAGTGCTTATTTTAGAAGGGCTCTATACGTTAGGGTTTCACATAAACATGAAGCAGTGATGACAAATTGGATCTGACTGCTGTGCTGAGTTTGTTCAATCCAACCCTGAGCTTCATGTTGCCTTGCCCATAGATAAACTAGTGTTCCTTTTAGCTCCGTCTCTTTTTTCCCTTCAGGAGCATGCAGATTGTCCCTTTGGACAAGCAGATCACAATCATAGATAGTCCATGCTTCATCGTTTCACCATGTAACTCCTCTGCAGCAATTGCTCTACGGAGCCCAACAAGCATTGAAGTACTAAGACCACTAGAGGCTGCCAGTGCCATTCTGTCCCAGGCTGATAGTCAGCAGGTAAAAGAATGACTCTTGAGCTCCTTTCCACTTTTCTTTATCTACAAAGATTAGTGACAGTTTGTGTTTTGTTTTTAAGGTGGTATTAAAATACACTGTCCCTGTGTATAAGGATTCTCTGGATTTTTTTAGTAAGCTTGCTCAGAGAAGAGGTTTGCACCAAAAAGGTGGAAGCCCAAATGTTGAAAGTGCTGCTAAACTGCTATGGTCTGAGTGGACAGGGTAAGATTTCTTTGTATTGGCATTGAAGAGAACATAGAATAAAGGGGTTGAACTGTGTTTGACAGATCTTATTTTTAATCTCAGTGCCTCATTAGGTTACTACTGCCATCCTCCTACATCCTGGAATCCTTCTCCACATTTTAATGAGAATATTGCAGCAAACATGAAGAAAGGCTTTAATCTAGAAGAACTAGAGACAGATAATGCACACAGCATACAAGGTGTTTTTCTATTATATTAATAAGTGTTATAACATAGTGACAGAATGCTAGAAGCCTTACCTGCTAACTTGAGTTTTATTCCTTTCCTCTAGTTCTCAAGGGCCCTCATTTAACTAATAGAATACTCTTCCGGTCTTCGGGCCTGACAAATGGAATAATAGAAGAAACAGAAATACCTCAAGAATTGACAAGACAGAGAAAAAACAAACAGGATGGTAAAGATCAAGGAAATGTCGATGGTGAAAATAATGTAAGTTTTGTTAAAGCTTGAGTGGATTTTCTTTTTTTACTTTTTTTTTTTTTAACTTTATTTATTTATTTATTTATTTATTTGCCTTGGTGTTTGCCTGGAACTGGAACTACAGACAGTTGTTAGCTGCCATGTGGGTGCTGGGAATGGAACCCGGGTCCTCTGGAAGAGCAGAGGGTGCTCTTAACCACTGAGCCATCTCTCCAGCCCCTTGAGTGGATTTTCTAATACAGATCAGAAAGGTGGAGGATGAGTGAAAGGTAGAAACAATTAATTTGTAGTTGGAAGGAAGCTTAACGACAGAGCCATTGGTATTTTATGAACTCCTAATTATGTGTGCTACCCTGGACTGATCTATCTGCCTTATTCCATACGGCATGATGTCATGGGCTATTAATTGAATGCCATATTTCTTTGGTTCATAGGCAGAGAGCTCAGATGTACCCACTGTAGAAGAAACCAGGGAGATGCTGCCTGAGGACTCAACAGCAAGTGAGTCTGGGACAAAGGACTTTACTATAATAACATAGTTTGAGCACAGTTGTTTTTATTTTCTTGTATAAAATTCCTCTTTTCTTTTTTTCCCTATATAGGTAAGCCATCTGACAGATCGTTTGCCTTGGATAAAATGAGCGAAGAGGATGATGATGCCTATGACTTTAGAACAGATTATGTATAGCTGCTACAGATAGATGTTAAAGCACAGATTGGTGTGATGACATAAACTGTAAATCTTGTGAATATGTATCACGTTATATACATTAAAACAAACTATAAAGTGTTTAAATACATTTTACTTATGGCCAGACATGGTGTATACCTTTTAATTTCAACCCTGCAGTGGCGGGCTAATCACTTGAGTTCGAGGCTAGCCTGGTCTACAGATCAAGACTCAGGATAGCCAGAGCTATACAGAAACCCTAGCTCAAAAAAGTGTGTGGGTGAATGGGTGATCTGCACGCCTAGAAGAATACGTAGGGAGTACTGTTTGTGCTGGAAGAACAGCAGTGTTTATATTCTTAAAATGAGAGAGAAAATTCGTTCTCTAGAAGCAGAGTTTTATTGGAAAATGTAGATTCTATTTACAAAACTGGGCCATAGGTTACAAAATTAAAACAAAAATGCAGTTCCCAAATACAGGTAGACTAGTGATGGTTTTACCACTCCTTCTCAGTCAGCAATATGATAATAAGCATTTGGTAAGGCAGATGGAGACGTCACCTGGGAAGCTGACTGCCACAGAAGTAATTTGTAATGCCAACCAGGCTGAAGAAACATCCCCTTTCTATGGGTTGTTACAGAGACTCAGGCCTAATTTCACATGTTGTGTCTTCCAGGATTTCCTGAGTGATGAATTAAATTGTGGTTCATTTTATGTTTGAGGTATCCATATGTCTCCGGATTAAACTGAATTTGCCTGTTGGGTCTGGAATATACCATTTTTCCCAAACATCAGCATATGAAGCAGCTCTTCCCCAAGGCTTGAAGTGACCATTCCAGTGAAGTAACTTAGCAGCCTTTACAAACTGGGGGGAATACCGTTTTCCAACACTGGAACCTTAGAGAAAAAACCATAAGATTGTACTAGTAAGAAAAAGCAATGCCATGCTAAACTATAGAAAACTTAAGGGAAACACTGGGTATAGCTTATCTCTAAGGCATTCTTAGATACCAATTCCTGAAAGTTGGCAACATTTATTCTTTAGTGTGGGAGTCTGCTAAGTGGCTCTGGCTGACCTCAAACTGAGGGTAGTGCTGCTGCTTTAGCATTCCCAAATGCTACAATTACCACCCTATCAGGATTGATGAACTCTATACTTACCAAGGTGTCGGACATTCCACATGGGGTCAATGGTAGAATGCTGTTGATAAAATACGATAAGCAGAGGAGGTGTGGTGATGCTGCCAGCCAGTGTTCTACTGTACAATCCCTCTCTTGGTAAAACACAAACAATGTTATTTAAGAGCATTGACAACTATTAGTAAAGACTTTTTAAAGCTAGGATCAATTGTAAGTACTTACTCTACATTAAGTTTCATCCATTTCTCCAGCTGGTCAGTTACATTCTGTCTTTTCCATTCAGTCAAGTTTGCAACAAAAACTCCAGGATTAAATGAGCAAGTGCTGGCTTTCATGGAAAGCTTACGAATTCTTTCCTTTTTATAGTCAAGATAGCCGATATAATTGTACTAAAAACACACACAAATGAAATATTGGCTGATTCAAACAAGAGAAAAAAATCTTAAGTTAATAGTTGCACTAAAGAGACTTCTCAAGTTAGCAAAAGTGACATAGATCTGACAAATACAGTTGGGATCTAGAGTTTGTTTTAGCAGAATATACAAGGAGAATTTGTAAAGTCTACAAATGTATCTCCAGAAATAGGCATATGACCTGGAGTGAAGTAACTGGTGTAAGATTGAGCCCTGAATTTACCACTTCAAGCTTTTGTAGGGAGTAAGATTTGCAATTAATTTACCTGGTTCCCGGCTCCACGGATGATGACTTTAGTAGAGGCTGAATCACAATCTTCTGAAAATGCAGCAGCATGTCCTGGCTTGAGTGGTGTATTGTATAGGGCAAGAATATCACCTAAAATGAAAATTGCAAGTGCCTTGAGATTCTGTTCCACTTTGCTGCTGCCACCACCCACCCACCCACCTACCTCCAGACAAGAGTCTCTTGTGTAGTCATGGCTGGCCATGAACTGAAAGATCTACCTGTCTCTGCCTTCTGAGTGTTGGAGTTAAAGCACCATCACCACCCTGCAATCTGTTCCTTCCACTTCTAATGATGGCCTTTTACAGTAGATCCTAACAGGACAACCCTTATAGCCCAGAATCCAGATAAAAACCTCATTCTTTGGTACCTTGTACAATTACATCATCATCCATGTAGATGGCCTTCTTTGCACTGGGAACCAGAATTGGCAAGTAGAACCTTGCAAAGGTTAACTGAAAAGGAAAGACACATCAGCATAGGATACAGCAGCTAGGCTTGTAGAAGCTGTTAGAATGTTCTCAGAACCCTTGTAAAAAGGTGGACTCTTGGAGCTGCTCTGGTTTGGTTCCTAGGTAACTACTTGTACCCAGAGTTATCTAAGTATTCTAGTCAAATACACTCCCCAGTAGAAACAAAGACACATGGAACTCACTGGTTTCATGGACTCCCCCTGGTCAGGATCCTCCTTTACTTTCCCTTCCAAAAGTTTAGTGTCAAAATTTACAATTTTGTACCTGATACTTTTCAGGGAAACACTGTTAAGCCAGGACCTGATAAAGAAGAAGGAAAAAAAATTTCAGTCTCAATCAGTCCTGTTTCTACAGTATAGCTTTATCTTTTCTAACAGTGGGATAATACAATGTAAGAGAAACCCAAGACACTAAATAGGTGTTTCAATTTCTAATACTAGAGGTTTCTCCTGAGATGAAGGCATTACCATCAAAGTTCCTTCTTATGGGAGAATCTTTTTCTCCCAACACTGGTAGAGACTCTAGACTCGAGAACACTCTGTCAAAGCATGGACTTTATTTTTCTTGAGCCACTCTAATAAGAGTTGCCCAGAGTAACCTTCAGTTCACTATTCTCTGCCAGCTACCCAAATGCTGAGATTACAAGAGTGCACCACCATGCCCAACTGGGCCATAGAATTTTTAGCCTTCCAAGAAATGAGTCATTATAATGGTAAAAGATAGTTGTCAATAAATCTAGTATATTCGATCTGTCAGCTATAGAATGACTACTTACTGTGATGAACAAATCTTTTCTAGTTCATTCCAAACCTGCAGTATGTTTTTATATCTCAGATTGGTTGAGTTTTTAAGAATGAGAACATCCTAATTTTCATGAATGTGAACCATGAGAAAGCCATAAGGACAGAAATAGAACTCTTGACAGTCTGTCAGCTTTTAAGGCAGTCTCACACATTCCAGCCTGTCCTTAAACCCACTTTGTAGTCAAGGATGCCCTTGGAATTTCTGATCCTCCTGCTCCTACCTCTTGAGTACAGAGATAACAGGCATGAGCTACCATGCCCAGTTTCTGTGATGTTGGGAATAGAACTCAGTGCTTTGTGCATGCATATCTGTAAGAAGCTATAACTAGTAAATCAATATATTGCTTCCCTTATTCAGAAAGTCAGGTTGTCAAACATTAAACCTATTACTAAAAGAACTGTGGAACTAACGGTATGACTACAACAGCTAGTTTAGTTCCTGACATAAATTATAATTTCTTTTGGCCACATGACACAATCACATAGAAAAATATTTGTATACTCTGTGTGTGTTAAAACAGGAAGATATGATATATTGTAAAATGGTTCCTGGCTTAGCAGTGGACCAGGAAAGAACATCAGGTAGAAAAAGAATCATTAGAAAAGTAGTGCTTACCGGAGATGGTCTGCTGTACTGTTGAGTGTAACAATGTAAAAAATCACATTGGAGCGAGTGTTATGATGAATGCTATTTATGGCTGCAATGGTCCCACCCAGCCTGTTTTCAGAGGCAGCAATGACCACAGGAATCTCCTCTTGTTTCCCATTTATTGGATGTTCATGAACATCTGCAACAAAGTCTATGGGCTGAAGCCCCAGAATTCCTGAATCTGAAAAGAATACACACAAGGAAAGCACCAGGACACAAACAATCTCATGAATGTTCTTGTGTGGTTTTGCTTTTCGTTTGTTTTGTTCTTTGAACAAGTTTCATTATGTAGTCCTGGCTGGCCTGGAACATGCTATGTAGAACAAGATTGGCCTCACACTCAGAGATCCCCCTATGCTGGAAGTAAAGGTGTTCACTACCATACCCAGCAAGTTTTTTAGTTTTTGGTTTTTTTGAGACAGGGTTTCTCTGTGTAGCCCTGGCTCTCCTGGAACTTGCTCTGTAGACCAGGCTGGCCTCAATCCACCTGCCTCTGCCTCCCAAGTACCACTACCATCCAGCTGTCCAGCAAGTTTTTTACAGAGTCTAAGACATAAGGTAACATGAAAATTATAATAGCAATTTACATATTCTTGCCCATGAACTTTGAAAAATGCAATAGAAAATTGTGTTTTCATAGCTATAACCACTTTTAAAAGAGTGGGAGAATTTTTTAAAATAATCTGGCAACACTCTTAGTACATCATTAGTAGGTACTCTTGGTGATTTTTAGCAGCCTTAAAGGGGAATATGGCCTTTATCTTATTCTTTCTTAAGGACAAAATCTGAAGTAGTAGAAAAGTGTCAATTTTTTTTTGGCTGAGGATCTAGTTCAACAGTAAGGGCATATGTTCCACATATACAAGGTCCAGGTTCAACCCAAGCACACCAAAACAAAATGTCTTTTAATTTATACCTACAAAAACCTAGAAACTGTTTTTCAAACCTCATATCACATGGAGGAATAAAAATCAATGTAACAGATCAGGATCAGAATTTATTCTCTTGTGCTGGGGATGAATCTTGGCTTTAGCATATGTTAAGCAAACTCTGCTGCTAAGCTACATCCCTAGGCCTATGATTTGAGTTTAAATAGGAAAAGCTTTAAATTAGAATAGAAAATTAAATTTAAAAAGAGCTTAATACAAAATAACTGCTGTATTATTCTGTAAACCTTCCCTCGCCTTTTATGATACAGTGGGAATTCCAAATTTATGATTTACACATCTGTAGCTTTTATAAACCTCAGGTGGAAAACATTAGAAAGAAATTAGTATGCTAAATATGTAGAACCTTGATTTTTATCATTAATACCTAAACAGTCCAATATTACATGGATTTATGCTATACTATATATGTAATCTAGAGATACTTTTTACACAAGTTAAATAAAAGGTTTTGCAATTTTATGAAAAAGATACAAGTATCTGAAGATTTGGGTCCTATAGCCAGTCCTAGAATATAGAAAGACAGCTGTATATTCACTCAGACATCAATGAACACTGAGTCTTAATTCTTACTGTAGGATTGCCACCAAATCTGAAAGTTATTAAAAAAAAAAATGTATCTTCTTGTGGATACAAATAAATTTAGTAGTATAAAATTTATACACAAAGTTAAGTCTTAATTACATATATGAAGTTTACATTATGCTTATGATAAAAATCACATGGAAAAGTTTGTCATGTGGTTTTGCATAATCTCAAATATATAGAAAAATGCATATAGTGAGAAAAGAACTGCAAGATACCAGGTCAAAATTTTTATAGTAGTCTCTTAGGTCAATAAAATAACTTATTCAAGTAATCATTGACTAAATGATTCCATCTCCGCCTCCAAGTGCTGGGCTTATAGACAAGAACTAACTATAGCTTTATTTCCTTAGCTCAGACTGACCACAACTTGGTACATAACCAAAGATGACTTGAAGTTTTCCCCAATGTTATTTATTATTATGTGTATGTATATATGATGTACTATGGGTGTGGGTATGCCACGGTGCACACTACTGAATCGCTACCGTGCGTGCGTGCGTGCGTGTGTGTGTGTGTGTGTGTGTGTGTGTGTGTGTATTTTTTTTATGTGAATTGGTGTTTTGCCTTCAAGTATTACTGTGTAAGGGTGTCAGATCTTGGAATTACAGACAGTTGTTAGCTGCCATGTGGATGCTGGGAATCGAACCGAACTCAGGTCCATCTTTCCAGTCCAATGTGTGTATATTTTTTAAAACAAAGTCTTGCTATTGCCTGTACTGGCATCAAATTCATGATTCTCTTGCCTTGCCTCAGCTTCCAAATTGCTATAATTTTTTTTTTTTTTTTTTTTTGTGGAGGGGGTTCATCACACCTAGCCTCAAAAATGATTTTGAAAACAAGAACATTGTGGTTCACACCTGTAATCCCATCACTATGATGCTGAGGCAGGAGGATCAGAAATTCAAGAACAGTTTACACTACATAGCAAGTTTGAAGCTAGACTGAGTCAGTCTCAAAACAACAAAAAGGTACCTACAAACACCCTGAAGCCTCAAATATCCTTCATTACCAGAGTATAATCATATCAATAATTAAATAATTGCAATGTAATTATACAATAAAATGATTTTTTAATCAGCTGATAAGACTTTGATTTTTGTTTTATTACAAAGGTCCTACTGCTGTGATTGCTAAGTTAAAAGAAACTATCAGGGGGCTGGAGAGATGGCTCAGCAGTTAAGAGCACCGTCTGCTCTTCCAGAGGACCCGGGTTCGATTCCCAGCACCCACATGGCAGCTAACAACTGTCTGTAGTTCCAGTTCCAGGCAAACACCAAGGCAAATAAATAAATAAATAAATAATAAAGTTTAAAAAAATAAGATTTATTATTTAAAAAAAAAAAAAAAAAAAAAGAAACTATCAGATACAAGAAAGTCGCCATATTGACACTGTAACAAAGGCAAGCATCAAATACCAGGACACTTGCCTGTACCGGTCTTTTTAAAGCTCTGACCCGATGAAATGCAAGCAGATGGCACCCCACAGACACTCCTTAAGGCCTCTGACTTGATAAAAAGGAATATTCTCAGATCAAGTCCTTAGCTAAAGACTTAACTACAGAGAGAAGAGCGGGAGGCACTACATAAAACTGATGAGTACCCACTATGCCTCTGTTGGAGTAAACTTTGAAACACTGCCAGACCCTTACCAAGGAACTTTCTGAAATCCCCTGCCCCTATGTTGAACTCCAGCCCCTCCCACTTTGCTGCTATTGGTAATCTGTTGTAGAATATTATTTTAAGGTATGTTACTTTTGTTTATGCTGTGAAACATTTGTTTTAATGATGCAAAGATGTGTTGCATTTTTTTTAACTCTGTGAAGCTGTATTATCATGCCTGTCTACAACACCTGATGGTCTAAGGAAAAGCCAATAGCTGGGGCTGGAGAGATGGCTCAGCGGTTAAGAGCATCGACTGTTCTTCCAGAGGTTCTGAGTTCACTTCCCAGCAACCACATGGTGGGTAACAACCATCTAAAATGAGATCTGGTGCCCTCTTCTGTATACTGTATGCATAAAAAATGAATAAATAAACATTTAAAAAAAAGAAGAAAAGAAAAAGCCAATAGCAAGAGCAAGGATAAGCAGGGTTTGCATACAGAGAGGATAAATAGGAGGAGAAATCTGAGAAAGAAGAAAGAGCAAAACAAAGGAAGGAGCAGGAAAAGAAGAGGCCAACCTACATAACCAGTAGTGAAGTAAGAAAGACATACAGAAGAGAAAATTAAAAGTGCAGAGACAAAGGGCAGATAGGATAATTTTTAAAAAGCTGGCTATCAACAAGCCAAGCTAAGACCAAGCATTTATAAGAAATAATAAAACTTTGTGTAATTTACTTGGGAGCTGAGTGGCAGGCCCCCCAAAGAACAAAGAGCCAAAAGAGCTAAAACAATCAATAACAGTTATCTGCTATCCACCTTATATAGATAGCATAGCAAGGCAATTTCTAAAAATAAAACAGCTTGTCTAAACAAACTACTCCAGAAGTAGAGCTTGCACATAGCCCCTAAATCTGCATTTAACTTCCCATTCCCCAAACCTCCTATATAAACTTCAAGTATTTCCTTCCTCCTTTTTGCAAACACCCTCCCTCACTGTGTCTGTCCTTTGCTGTTTGAAATTAACAGCCTCATCTGCTGAGATCAGTGGTCTCTCTTGGCTTTCTGCCTCTTTATACCACCTCAGAGTCTTTGTAAGTCCAAGGATGAAGTTTTCTTCTCTTTAACATAGTAGAAGTTAGAATGTGGGACATGGAGACCCCTAGGTCCCTAAGAGAAGACAGTAGTACAGAGTTAGTAAAGGTTCTCATACCTGAAACTTCATTTCTTAGCAAATTACTCAAGCTGAGGAAGTTATGGTGCAAAACCAGTAAGAAGAGAACAACGACCAGGACCCAGATGATGATGTTTACTGAAACAGAGGAAATCTGCATTACATCTGTTGGCTTTGGTCTAGGTGTAAAAACAACAGAATTTGGAAAAAGGGAGAACATACCTTTACGAAATGACATCCTTTTCTTCTGTCTTACACAAACATTAGATATTAATGCTATAAAATAAAAGTCCCCAAAGTAAGTACATGAAAATGGTCATCAAAATACTTAACACTCTTATTCAGGCACTTATTTTAAAATTAATAACTTCCAAGAAAGCAATCTGGAACCTAAAATATTTTTAAGGATTTATTACTTTTTATGTATATATGAGTACACTATCTACATGTACATCTTTACACCATAAGAGAGAATCAGATCCACTTATAGATTGTTGTGAGCCATCATGTGGGTGCTGGGAATTGAACTCAAAACCTCTGGAAAAGCAGCCAGTGCTTTTAAGCTCTGACCCATCTCCCCAGTTCAGAGCCTGAAAATTTTATGATGATCAATAGAGTACTTTCATATGATATTTGAGAACCCATAGCTATAAGCCAGTACCAGGAGATTCAACATCTTCTGGCCTCTGCAGGTACTGCACGCACATAGTACACCCAGAGAGAAGTAGGTACCTGTGTACACAGATAAAAATCTGCTTTAAGGGAAAATAAGCCAGGCTATGAGTGATAGTGCTGGTGGTGCTGGTGGTGCTGGTGGTGCTGGTGGTGCTGGTGCTGGTGGTGGTGGCAGCGGTGGTGGTGGTGCAGCGGTGGCAGCGCAGGCCTTTAATCCCAGGGTTTGGGAGGCAGAAGCTTAGTGGGTTAGAGTGATGACTGGGTAAGTATGGATCTTCACCTGTATCTCCATCAAAAGCTGGGCATGGTCACATGGTCATATGTACACCTGTGATCTCAGCACTGTGGGAGGGAGACAAAAATAGGAGGGTCCCCAAGACCTGCTGACCACCAGCAGGTTCAGTAAGCAGAGGACACCAGAGGTGCAACACACAAAGACAGAGCTTCCCCAGATTCATCTTTGTTGACAAAATGACCAAGAATGTGGGGGTCCAATACTAGCACTCTCTAGGCTCCCTCCGATCACCTTTACTTCTTCAAAACAATGCAGAAGAAACAAGACTGTGGAATAAGTATGCATAGAACTAAAGCAATCGGGAAGGAGAGCAAAGGGATACATGGGGGAAAAAAAGAACTATATTTTCTAAAAATAAATTAATTTTAAAAAAACTAAAGCAATTTTAAAAAAACTAAACAAATTTTTAAAACAATGGAAATATTTTCCCTTAAAGACAGATTTTGGGGCTGGAGAGATGGCTCAGTGGTTAAGAGCACCGTCTGCTCTTCCAGAGGACCCGGGTTCGATTCCCAGCACCCACATGGCAGCTAACAACTGTCTGTAGTTCCAATTCCAGGCAAACATCAAGGCAAATAAATAAATAAATAAAAAATAAATAAAGTTTTTTTTTTAAAAAAAAGACAGATTTTATGCAACCAGGAAACTGGAACTCTAGGTTTGGTTTAAAGTTTACAGTTCAGTTTAAAGGTTCAAGACCTTTAACCCCTTTGTAAACTTCACCTATGGTAGTATCTAAACATGTAGATAGGAATATTTATTTTACAAAGCACTTTCAGCCACACCACATTGCTAAGAAAGATAATCTAAACTGTGTGTACATTGGGCATTTAATTTCCCACGATGTTTATAAAAGCACAGATATCTGTTTTAAATCAGACCATGGATCATATTACAAATTTGAGGCAATATAACTCAGATTTATAAAGAACAATCTAAAACATATGAACACACTTCTTTTTAGAACACTGCAAAAAATACATATTATAGACTATAGTATGGGTGGCTCAGTGAGTAAGTGTTTGCAAGACAAGCTCATGACCATAGTTCAAGCCCCAGAAACCAGAGAACTGACTCTGAAAGTTGTCCTCCCTTACTTACTTCCACATGCGCTCTCTCTCTCTCTCTCTCTCTCTCTCTCTCTCTCTCTCTCTCTCTCTCTCACACACACACACACACACACACACGTAATAAAGGAATATACATTATATGCCCTGTTATTTGTCTTTATCACAGCATAGGCTGAGTCTTACCTACAGAAGCTGGAAGACTGAAAGCTACTCACTAAAACTCTAACATCTGCCTGCTTTGAATTAAATTCCTCCAAGACTGGATAAAACAATCTCATTCCAAGGAATCCCAGCTAGTTGCTGGCACAAAAAAACAATGTTTTAGCATCACTTCTAGTGATGTTAGGTACAGGTTGCACTGTATATGGATTGGAAGTCACAGAACCTGAGCTACTCCACCTAGCAGAACATAAGAAACACACTTCTATCAAATACTGAATGTACTTAAGTTGATACACATGACGTTAAGTCTTCCAGTTACCTACATGAAAAATACCAGTTATCAGAGTGAATGTGGTCAGTGTTGTGTTCCCTGATAATGAGAGTTCCTTGGTCTGTTTAGAAGGAGCTCTCAAAATTTCATACACACTGTAGGTATATAATAGTAGCAACATTGTTGTCAGAACACAATTGTGTACTATTTTCTTCACTCTGAAAATTTGTGGTTATTTGCACAGATATTATAAAACTTTTACATTCCCGGGGCTGGAGAGATGGCTCAGAGGTTAAGAGCACTGACTGTTCTTCCAGAGGACCTGAGTTCAATTCCCAGCAAAACCACATGGTGGCTCACAACCATCTATGATGAGGTCTGGTGCCCTCTTCTGTAAAACTGTATGCATAATAAATAAATAAATCTTTTAAAAAAAAAAAAATAAAAAAATAAAACTTTTACATTCCCAAACCATTTGTATACAAAAAAACCTCAAACACACACACACACACACACACACACACACACACACACACACACACACACACAATTGGAAGCCCAGGACAGATATTACCCATTAATATGAAAGAAATCTTAAGGAACAAAAATTCTTCCATTTATTGTTGTTTTTGAGACAGGGTTCCAACTTTAGAGCCCAGGCTGACCCTGAACTTTAGATGCTGATGCCCAGTGCTGAGATTATGGGGCTGCATCATGTTTCAGACTTTTCCTTTTTCTAGCTTGTGTAAATGTACATAGTATGTGTGCATGTGTGTATGAGTCCAAGTATGTTGGGGAGAGTCAAAAGTTGACACTGAGTGATCATGTTTCATTTTACAAAGTCTCTCAATGTACCAGTCTATCTAATCAGCTTGTTCTCAGAATCTCATCTCCACCTAATGAGTGCTGGGATTGCAGGTGGAATGCCACATCCACCCTGCATTTACACAGTACTGGGGACTTGAACTCAGGGCCTCACAGTTGTGTGGTAAGTACATTACCAATCATCTCTCTAGCTAACCTCCACCTTTAAAACAAACAAACATGCTACCTGTATTTATAGTCACAGTCTCAAGTATTTTTTTTTTTAATTTTCCTTCTCATTATTTTGAAGCATACATATTCACAAGAAGCTATCCCACTGTGTGCTCTGTGCCCTATCCTACAACTGTTTCCATGTAGCATCATTTCATTCTTTTCATTCCTGGTGGGTCACACCCTGAAGCATGCTAGCTTGTTCTGCTGTCTTTCAGTTAGATAAAGGGGGAGAGGGAAGGAAAGGAGGATGGACAGGATAGCACTCTGCCTCCTTCATACTGAAGGATTGAAAAGATCTGAAACACTGTTCTCCCTACCGTTTCTTCTCTGTTCTTAGATGTCAGTTCGTATATTTAAACTGCTCTTGTGGAGATCACTAACCGATAATCATCTTTCTGTCTTCTCCTTATGAAAAGAATCTCACTCTTCCCTCTCAGTTATGAAATTATCACATGTATGTAAGCTCTATGGAAACAGAGGAGCTAAATGAAAATGTAACTGTACTGCTGTGACCCCAATACCTAAGACTATCATACCCACCAAAGAGCAACAAGTATATGATATTTGTTGAACAATCTTGCTAATCCAGGAGCATCCAGCTCTCCAATCAAGAAGAGAATGATGCAATCTTAATAATAATAATGGGCACTCAATTCCAGCATAAGGAAAAGCATGAGATTCCAGTGGAGCACTAGCTCAAAAGAGACCTGGCAAAACTGGTCTTGATTTTGTTTTTCCATCGTTTTATAATTCAAACACTTTGTGATCTCTATGGCAATTGCCATCCTATGAAGTGCACTGGTAGGGATACAACCCTGAGGGATGTATGACTATATTTGTAACAGAGTGAGTCTATTCATATGTGTGTGTGTATATATATATATATATATATATATATATGTAGGCATGAATAGACTCATATATATATATATATATATGGTCAGAAGTGCCAAAGGAATCCATATTTTTCTTAAAGGTGGCAAAACACAAAAAGACCCAGAAATTCTCTTCATCCTTTTGCTGGTTAGGTCCTACTTGACTCTCCTTGCGCTCCATCTCCTGGGTGCCTCTCACCCACAGCTAATTCAATAGCCATATATTTCTGGAGTGATGTGGCCATCTCCCTTGACACACTCCAAGTTCTAAGTTAGAGCTGTGCCCGGGTCCACTAGCTGACAAATAAATGAATGAATGAATCAGCCAATCAATGAACAGATAAATAATTGAAAAATTGGTGGTTCCGTCGATGCGTAGATGCGGCAGCACTCACCTCCTGGCCTGGAATGCCTAGCATCTCACTGACTCTGCATGCACAGCAGAGTGTCCAGAGAGACAGATAGCCCCAAAGGGCCGGATCCCCAGAACCAGTACCCCATCTAGCTCGCTAATGAGAGAAAGCTCATTCAAATATACACGACCCTTGAAAGAAGGAACTAAGGGAAATCTTTAGCTGGTCTTTACCAGAAGGACTTGGTCTGGGAGTGTGAGAGTTAAAGAAACCAACCAAGTCGTTGGGCTGAATTTGGGACCCCCTAGGTGGGAGTATGGTGGCTCTCTCCAGGAGGCTTGGGGCCACCAGGGCCTCGGGTCTCTTCTCGGAGGCAATCTCCTTTCCCTGGAGGATGTGGCTCGCTTATCTTCCCTAACTCTGGGGGTCATTAAAGGACTCCTTACGCTTAGGAGTGATGAGGAGGTGGAGTAGCAATCCCGGAATCCCGCCACGCACTGACTCGTCAGGTTAGAGCCGCGTCAGACGAATCGTCGCCCTGAGAAACTCAGCGCAGCCGCCTTTACCTGCGCCGGGAGGAGGGGCCGCCGCCGCGCTCCGGCCCGCCCCGCCCCGCCCCGCCAGCTCAGCGTTCGCACGGCAGGCCCCAGGGCCCGGCCTAGCGCCAAGCTGCCCCCGTCCACCGCACTCGGGCCGTGGCCCACAGGCCCGCGAGCCCTGCAGCAGCCACGCTGTGCCACAAACCCTAGTCCTGAACGTGAATCCCGCTCCCGGAGAGTCACGCGCAACAGGCGCCACGGGGCAGCCCGGCCGCCCGGGTCCTCCTTAAAAAGGCCGTCGCCATGGAGACGCGGCGCGGGCGGGCGGCCGTTAAGAGGCGGGAGGCACAGCTAGCGAGTGCTATCCGCCGCTGTCGCGGCCCCGGGCAGCCCGTGGCACTGACCGGCGTGCGATGCTCCGGCCAGGTCGCAGCCTCAGTCCACGTGAGCAGTGCGCCGGGTTCCAGAAACTTTAAGAGACGTACCTCCTGTGGCGATGGCGCGGGGCGGGGCCAGAGGCAGTGTGTGGCCGTCGGAGACATCCGCTTCCGGGGCCACGGCCGTCGGACTGAGGGGCTCGGCAGGTCGGCCAGGCTACCTTCGCTCTCGCACCCAGCAGGCCGTACTTCTTAAGAATCGGCTACCCCTGCTTTACTGTCGATCTTCTCCGCCAATCATGCTGGAACATCTGAGTTCGCTGCCCACCCAGATGGTGAGGACGCACGTCCCAGGTCCTCGGACGCCACTTCGGAGCCTAGCGGCTTCTGGAGCACCGAGTGGTGCTGCGTGGTTCGCATTCCCAAAATCACTTTCCCCTCCTAGACCCTATTTTTTTCCCCAGAAAGGATTCCCTTACCCATGCTCCGTTGAGATGCCCAAAGTTTCCCCGGATAATTAAAATTTTGCTTTCTTACTCGGCCCTTCTGGGGAACTGTTGTCGTTGAGTGCTGCCCTGTGCCAACACGGAGTTCCCCCACAAGAATTGCAGTCTCCTAGTAGTAGAACCAACTCTGCCCCTTCTCTTTCGTCCTTAGGATTACAAGGGGCAGAAACTAGCTGAACAGATGTTTCAGGGAATTATTCTTTTTTCTGCAGTAAGTATTGCTTTTACCTTTAATCTCATAATCTCGTCTCCCTCTGTTTGACTATATTTAATATACTTGGTTTCTTTTCAGATAGTCGGGTTTATCTATGGGTACGTGGCGGAACAGTTTGGCTGGACTGTCTACATAGTTATGGCTGGATTTGCTTTCTCGTGTTTGGTAAGAAATTTGTTGGTGTTTAAGTATTAGCAGCAACATCATTTTTCTGAGTTGGGGAACTTGGTTGGACATGGTAGTGAGAATCAGAATCAGCTCTTCCTGCATCTTTCCCATTAATGTTTCTGCGTTCTGTTGATGGAAAAGTAGAATGTTCAGTAGTGGCAGATGGTGTGAGCTGCACAGAAGAGCAGGGCTTTCTAATTTCCTTTTGCATTCTAATTTCCTTTTGCATCGTACTCCAGGTTACGGTGAGATAAAATATGGCAGGGGTTTCCCACTGTGCCTCCATCTTTCTCTTAAAATTATGTGCAAACACTTGTGGCTTCTCACCACCTGACATATCTTGTCTGGACAGTTTGTTAATCTTTAGCATGGTGGTTATTTGAGGATCTGACATTATACATAATCTTTTAAACTTTGAATAGAGATAAATGCTGCCTTTTTCTCTGTCCTGATCTAGCTGACACTTCCTCCGTGGCCTATCTATCGCCGACATCCCTTGAAGTGGTTACCTGTTCAAGACTTAAACACAGAAGACAAGAAATCAGGGGACAGAAAAATTAAGAGACATGCTAAAAATAATTGATGGGAGCTTTCATGATTCAGCACCTGCTTTTGTTTCCTGTAAAATGAGCTAAATTGCTTTCATAACCAAAATATGAGTTGAAACCACCTTTGTTCTTAAAGCACAGCTGTGTAAAATCTAGTTGTCCTTGTTTCATTTCTAATATAGTTGTATTTTAACTTATATATCAATGTTATACCATCTCTGCATAATTTTGTTATGGAGAACAGGAATGTAAGTATGCAATGCTTCTTTCAGGTGTACATGATGAATAAACACCTCATTAAGTGGTAGTACTTTTTTATTCTAATAGAGTTTTGAAGTAGGTTCTCAATATATAGACTAAGCTGTCTCCAAGCTCAAAATCTTCCTGCTTCAGCTTCCCAGAGTGCTGGGATTACAGGCATATGCTTCCACTCCTGGTGTAATAGTCCAGTTTGTTAACAAAGTTTCACAATCCATTGTGAGTCATTGAACTGTTTTAATAGTGAGTTTTATTGTTGTTTGTTCATTTGTTTGGTTTGGTTTTTTGATATAAGGCCACTCTACATAGCCCTGGGTTTCTTTGTGTAGCCTTGGCTGACCTGGAATTAGCTCTTGAGACCAGGCTTACCTTGACCTCAGAATTCTACCTGCCTTTGCCTCCTGAGTACTAGGATTAAGCTGTGCCCCTCCACAACGAGCTCAAATGGTTTCAATTAGAAATCATGGTGCAATTCTATCTTTTGTTGGTTGTTTTGCACTTTTAGTAAAAAGCCAAAATTAAGCATCATCTTTCTTCAAGTTACTAGATTTTTTTTTTAAATCATTGTGTGTGTGTGTGTGTGTGTGTGTGTGTGTGTGTGTGTGTGTGTGTTGAGGTCAGAAGATAGTTTGCAGGCATTGGTTATCTCATTACACCATCTAGGTCCTGGAGGTGGAACTCAGGTTGTCAGATGCTTTTACCAGCTGCATATGATCAACACCCCCCTTGTCTCTTCCACTGTTTTGTGTTTTGAATATTTATTTGTATGTATTGTATGGGGGCCCACATGGAGAGATCAGAAGGCTGATGTGGGAGTCAGTTCTTCTATGTGGGTCCCAGTAATTGAGTTCAGGTTGTTGGGCTTGCCAGCAAAGACTTTTGCCTGCAGAGCCATTTCATAAGACCCCACCCTACCCCCATAGGTTCTTTTTAAATAATTCTAATTCATTGGAGAGGAGAAGGTCTGAGGCTCAGAGACCTCAGGAAGCCATCAAACTCCAAAGCCTGGGAGGTGGCTATGGGCAGGACTGAGAGCCTAGTCCTACCCAGGCATCTTGTGGGGTGCCTCCATGCCACTGACGCAAAGCAAGACCCATGGTGGCCAATAAGACAGGAAGGAAGCAAGCCTGAGGTGAGAATGAAGAAGGGAGAGAGGGAGAGGGTGGGCATTAAGTTCTTAATAGTGAACACCTCTGAGAAACTTAACAGCATTTAACACTTTGTCACCTCTGAAACGAGCATTTAACGTGCATACCAAAAGGAAACCAAAGTCATAACTATGAAGCTTTAAGACAGAAGATGAGGCCTATTGTTAAGTATAGTAAATGTGATCGAAAAGTTACAGACTTCCAGGTAGAGTTAAAAATTAAAGAGAGCTGGAGAGATGGTCGGGGGTTAAGAGAGCTGGCTGCTCTTCCAGAGGAACAGCAGTTCCCAGCACCCACATGGCAGCTCACAACTGTATATAATTCTAATACCAGGGGATCCAACTCCCTCAGACATACATGCAGGCAAAACACTAATGTACGTAGGAAAAAAAAGTTGTTGTGGTAACACTTATTAATAACATCAGTCTGGAGTATCAGAGGACAGAGCCATCTCTCAAGCCTTTTTTTTTTTTTTTTTCTGGCCTGGCACTTATGACTACAAGTTACTTCATGGTCTTGAAATAAAAAGGATGAAAACAAGAACAAAGATACTAGGCAGAGGCAGAAAGGAGGGTAAATGGTGAGAAAGAACAATTAGGGGCTGGAGACATGGCTTCACAGCTAAGAGCACCCACATGGGGCTCACAACCACCTATAATACCAGTTCCAGGGAATCGGGCTCCCTCTTGACCTCTGTGGGCATAGGGCATGTACACGATGCATGGACATTATGCATGCAAAACAAGAATACACATAAAATAAATGACTCTTAAAAATACTTCAGAGCCAGGCGGTGATGTGGCACAAACTGTTAATCCTAGCACTTGAGGCAGAGGAAGGCAGATCTCTGAGTTCAAAGACAGTCAAGGCTTTCCAGAAACCCTGTCTCTAAAAACAAAAAGACAAACAGGAAATAGCAGAATTACTATTTTAGAAACCATTGTCAACTGATTATCACATCAATAGAAAAACAGTAAGAAAATGCAGTCAATATTTAAGTTTTTTCCCTCTGTGTACATGTGTTTGTAAATATGGAGGTGTGTGCATGAGACTGCAGATGCCCAGCAGAGGCATCAAGTTCCAGGAGTGCTGAAAATCAAACGTGGGTTCTCTGCAAGAGTAGTATACTTTTTTTTTTTTTTTTTTTTAAGAAAAAAAAGATTACGTATACAACATTCTGCCTCCACTATGCCTGTGTGCCAGAAGAGGGTACCAGATCTCAAAACAGATGGCTGTGAGCCACCATGTGGTTGCTGGGAATTGAACTCAGGACCTCTGGAAGAACAGTCGATGCTCTTAACCTCTGAGCCATCTCTCCAGTCCAAGTAGTATACTCTTTAACTGCTGAGACATCTCTCTCCAAACTCTTAATTTTAATTTTTAAAATATATGTACAATTATTTGTGTGTATTATGTGTGGGCAGGTGTATCACAGCATGACTGTGGAGGTCAGGATAGCTTGCCAAGGTCAGTTACCAGCCATGTGGGTCCAGGAGGTCAAACTCAAGTATTTAGCCATTTCTCTGGCTCAATATATTTTCAAATAAAAAAGGAAACTGAGTAAATGGAAACACAAAAACATGCAATTATTCTTTTGAGACAGCCTAGAGCTCACTTTATTACCAGGCTGGCCTGCATGTCCTTTCCAAGCACTGGGTTTAAAGATGTGCACCATCATACCTGGATTAGTCCTTTGGTTTTGTTAAATGGGAGAATCAAATTAGGCTGTGACCTGAATTTAAAGACTATAAGGTCAAGAAGTTTTACTTTATTCAATAATTTAAGCTCTTGGCACAAAAAAAGGGACTTAAAGAGACCATTTCATTAAAATATTTGCGTGTAATTCTCAAAGAAAATGATTTTTCCTCCTACAACCAAAACATTCAGAACTGGGCATAGTGGTGCATGCCTTTAATCCCAGTACTCAGAAGTAGGTGATCTCTTGTGAGTTTGAGTCTATCCTATAGTGAGTTCCAGAGTTACATAGTGACACCCTGTCTGAGAAAACAAACAAAAACCATTTGGAATAATTTTTAGTCCTTTAAATATTAAGGTGACGTGGCTGGTGAGATGGCTCAGCAGTTCAGAGCATTGGCTCTTCTTACAGAAGACCTGAGTTCAGTTCCCAGCACCTACATCAGGTGGATCACAACTGCCTGCAAAGCTAAATCCAGGGGTCCAACTTCCTCTTCTGGCCTCCTCAGGCACTTGCATACACAACACACACACTCATAAAATTAATCTTAAAAATAAAAATTTACTAAAGATTTTTATTTATAAAAATATTTCTAGATGTATATAGAAATTATTAGATGTATATAGAAAATATGTATATAGAAAACTAACATAACATGTGATATACAATTATGCCTGGCTGTGGATTTATTCTGGATTAAAGAAAATAAGGTTTGATAGAGGAAGACCATCTGAAAAGTCTTCGATAGAAATAGATGGTTCAAATGATCCAATAATTCAGAGCACCTCTGTTGCAGTTTCCTCTGAGCTCTGCATTCAGAACAGCTTCAAGGAGACTTGCTGAGATGACCCAGCCTCACAGAATACTTCAGTCAGGACTAAGCATAATCCTGAATTTTCTCAGGATCCCCATAAGATTATCAGTGCCCCCAATCAGCAGGAAGTAGTCTAGAGAACTGTACCCATATTCCCAAAAAAATGGATCGTGGATATTTGTCTTTGTTTACAGTATTGGTTACAAGCTGTTTAAAAAAGGAGATTGGATTCAGGGTTCTTTTTAAAAAGGAAAAAAAAGTGCTATGGGATATTGCTCTTGTACACTATAAAGATTTGTTGTTTGTATTAGTTTAATAAAATGCTGATTGGTCAAGTAGCTAGACAGGAAGTAGAGGCCAGGAACCAGATTAGGAAGAGCAGAGGAGAAGATGACAGCAATACGCAGAGGAAGCAGGATGAGAAGACTGTACTGAGCAAGCCATGTGGCTAAACCTAAATAGAAATATGGGTTAGCATAAAGTATAAGAGTTAGCAAGTTATAAGCCTGAGCCATAGACCAATCAGCTTGTAATTAATATAAATCTTTGTGTGATTATTTGGGACTAAGCAGCTGTGGGTGGGTCTGGACCTTGGGGGTAGGCCAGGCCAGAGATGAAGGTCTCTAGAATGAGCTGGCCTTAAACTTATTTTGTCATCCAGGCTAGCACTGAACTCATGACCCACCTGCCTATGTTTCTCAGGTGCTAGGATTCAAGTGTGCACCACTGCACCCAGCATTAGTTACATATAAAAACTCACCTTATACTGTACTGTACATAAAGACAAGCATTTCTGCATCCAGTAGGACTAAGGACCTGGACTTTCCCTAGACATTGCTTAGTTGAAAAAGGAATTCATGTTTAAGAGATGTTTTCGCTGATGGAAAAGAGAAATGAGTCATAATGAATCACAAAGCTATATTTTAGACTTAAAAGAGTTCTAAGAGTCTAAAGACTGAACCTCACTAAGGTTCAGATTAAATAAAATATTAAAAATCCATTTGCGTGTAAAAAAAAAAGTTCAAATGCAACATAAAACTTCATGTTCTTTAAATTTATCCCAAGAATAGTGAGTTGACATTACAGAATAAACATCACTACTCTCTAAGGTTATAAACAAATAGCAAATATTATGAGATGTCAGTTATTTCTCTTGTTGCTTTTATCACTGTATATCACAATATGATTCATTGTTTTCTGGTCCTATTTCAAGCTAGTTAATATATTAAAAAAATAAGCTAGATATAAAGTTGGTTTAAGGCTCAGTAGACAGTAACAAACACATATTTCCTCATAAAAATATTCAAAGTTTTTTTCTTTTGTGAATTTGTTTCACATTAGTCTACTCTGCTTAATGTTTTATAGTAAGACCCCCAAAGATAGATTGAAGAATGGCTAGTAACCTCTGAATAACTCAAACAGGCTTTTATGGTTGTTTTTTAGATGAAAAAACTTTGAAAATAGTCTTTAGTTCTGGCAGCACATTAGAACAAATCTCAAAAATTCACATTTTCTTCAAAAAACTTGAGCTGGCGAGCTTTCACACTGTAAGCTGTATACTTGTCTCCCATGTGCTCCCGTAATCGTACCTATTGAAGAAACAGGTAAGAAAATCAGCACACAACAGAAAAACAATTCTTGTAATCTTTAACACAAAGGCTTTCCCAAGTATCACACTAATAATCAGGTCCATCTCATGGGAGGTGCCTCAGAGCCCCATCTGAGATAAGCAGGAGGCACTGAGCCCAGAGCTAGTGGGAGATAGCTGCTTGTCACAGAGCTCAGAGGTGGAAAGTTGCAGGCAGTTGACTACAAGATAGCCATAAGAAAAGGGGGCAGCTTTCCCGATCCGCCATCTGTGGTGGAGCAGCCGCCAAGATGCAGATTTTCGTGAAGACCCTTACGGGGAAAACCATCACGCTCGAGGTTGAACCCTCGGATACTATAGAAAATGTAAAGGCCAAGATCCAGGATAAGGAAGGAATTCCTCCTGATCAACAGAGGCTAATCTTTGCTGGTAAGCAGCTGGAAGATGGCCGTACTTTGTCTGACTACAACATTCAAAAGGAATCTACCCTTCATCTTGTGTTGAGACTTCGTGGTGGTGCTAAGAAAAGGAAGAAGAAGTCTTACACCACTCCCAAGAAGAATAAGCACAAGAGAAAGAAGGTTAAATTGGCTGTACTGAAGTACTATA